>WKFP01014253.1:132096-160776 GCA_011057875.1 Pterocles orientalis
CTTAGAGATAATAAACCTCCCAGAGTAGACTTCTTCACAGACAAACCCCACAGCATTCAACAGCATCACTTCCAGAGATCAAAGAAGAGAACTACAGCAGGATCAATCTGATGTGTTTGTTTCAGAACCTAGAAGAGAAGGAAAGACCCAGTAATTTGTTAGGGAGTTTAGAGCAAGCTTCTCCTCTTGAGGACAAGGCTTACAGCAGATGATCGTTCTCGACACATGATGCAAAGCATCCCCTTGATCTTACAGAACACTGAGGCTACTTTCTGGGTTGGAGAGCTTGTCCACGCACAGCACACACCGCCCTGCGAACACAACCTCCTCTTGCAAGGAAAGACAGCAGCAGTCCCCAGCCAGAGGACATCACGCAGGGTGAGAATCAATTAGTATTTAACAAGGCACCTAATGCAGAAACCCTCCCTTGCCCCATGATCCATCCCACGCCACACCACCAGCCGCCCCATCAGTAATGCTTTGCGGGGAGACGGCGCAGCCCGATGCAATGCCTGGCTGCTCTCTCCTCTGAATTATTTAATGGGAAGAGCCCACTAGGCTGCAATTCTAACAGCAATAAGCAGAAAGATTTATTTATTTATGAATGTATTTCAGCATCTAGGTGCCTCATCCTTGCGACTCAAGCCAGCTGTTCACTTCTGTGGTACCGTCACGGAGAATACAGAGGGTCAGGGATGGGTCAGCTTTAGTCGGATCATTTTGTAGCATCTGAGCCTCAAATCCACTTTTGATAGAGCAGGGAGAATCCGGCATGATTTATTTTCTATTTTCCCTCTCTCAACATGATTTCTTGGGGTCTAATACCAGCTCTGGGAATAGAAAGCTTAGTGAGAAGCAGACAGTGTGGTGATGTCCCACTCACCACCCTCTGTCCCACGGAGCTCTTCGCCTCCGAGGCTGCTCTCGGTGGAGATTGTGTTGGGCAGATGTGCAAGGAGGTTTCCACGTCTTGTGCAAAGATACACGGGAGGAGGTGTGGAGGCTCATCCCTTACTGGGAGCAGGTCTCCAGCCTCCCAATACCAGCATGACAAGTCCAGCGACCACGCTCCAGTGTATTAAAAAGCAGGTGCAGTACGTGACACCCATGGAACCTGAGCTGGTCCCATCTACTGCCCCTTCTGCGAGGGATTTCTTCATCAATGGAAAGGACCAGAGCCTCAAACTGGTGCAAAGGAGCTTCCACAGCTCTGCAGGGATGCTCAGGGCTGTGCCGAGTCTTCCTGCCCCAGGACGTGGCAGAAAAAATGTTTCCATAGCATGGTACCTACAGACCGTAATTACACCTCGCAGTAACTCACAAAACCCATGGCTGTGTGTATCCTCCAACGCCCCTTTTTGAAGAAACCACCACAGCAAGACAGAAACCCCACGGGATCTGTGACTGCACCAAGGTTTTGCACTTCAGGCTGGGCTTTCCAGGTGAGTTGGGGTGTGGGGTTAGCAGCAGGCTTCCAGACCCATCCATCTGTCCCACTGCTGGAGTTTAATGCTGCTTCAATCCCAAAATATATTTCTCCAGGGGAAACGTGCAGACCTCAGCTGTTCATAGCACATCATTTTGATAGCTCCAACCGTCCCCTTGTTGCTTTTTCCCCCTCTTTTTCTCCAGGATGGCAAGTCACTCCCTGAGCACGGGATCACCCTGTCCCTGTGGGTCCCCTGTTAGCCATCAGCTCTGGCACCCTAGATCCATCACAGGTCCACTGGGCATGACATCATGCCTTCATGAGCATGACACCATCCTTTCATGAGCATGACACCATCCTTTCATGAGCATGACACCATCCTTTCATGAGCACAGCACTCCTGGAGCCATCCAAAGCAAGCCATGTGGGGTTTCACAAGATGTTCACACGCAACCGAAAATTCAGTCATCACCAGCTTTGGTGGGATTAGGTAGAACTACAGCAGCATTTAATGTGCTGTTGTACCCGGGGGTGGCTGTGAGCTGACCAGGGACAAACACAGAGGTGACCTGGAGCTGCTTCTCCAGCCCCGCTCCCAAGCCAGGCAGCACCCCTGAGCTTTGGTTCCCATCTGAGAAATGGGACCAGCGTCAAGGAATGATTTCGGTAAAGTGCTGCGAGATGGATGAAACCCAACCTATCAATGCCCAAGATCCATTTTGATAAAACAGAATGGAATCAATTCTCTCCCTGCAGAACAAGACACATTGGAGCATACCAAAAGCTGCTGAATTTAATTAAAATCATACTATTGTGTTACATTACTCATCTCTGGAAAGAAGCACCTCACGCTGTGCCAAATTTTAGACACGTCCTCTGAAAAATTATGATTTGCTTTTATTTGTGGTCTGGAACTCAGAAAAATTCTCACAAGATTAATTCTGATAGAAATTCAGTGGGGAAACAGCAAGCTACATCATCAGATAACACAAAGATGATGATTTTGCAGGAGAGCTCTCACAGCATTTAGCACAGCGCACTGCGCAGTGCCCAAGGGTGAGCTGCACGCCCTGCTTTATCTTCAGCTCAAATCTGAACCGAGCATTTCTGGAGACTATGAGACAAGAAAATAACAGCTCGTATAATTTTATGTTTCGACACATTATCGCATTTTTTAAAAATCCGCATGTACCCACAGTTCGCTCAAGAAAGCCGTAGGATTTTCTCCTCACTTCAGCTCCACGTTGATGATAACAGATGGATAAAATCAAAAGGGGAATCTAGAAACATCTTTCTCAAAAAGAAAGGGGAAAAAAAAACCCTCTGGGGTAACAGAACAACAAATCACTAGGAAACAATTTGGCCAGGTCTTTGACTCGGAAGAAAACTAGATTTGAAAGCGCCGTGGGTGAAAATCAACGGCAAACACAGCAAGCGGGGACATGGGCATCCCTCCCTCCTCCTGGGATGTCCCCATGGCCCTGGTCCCACCAGGAACACGTGAGCAGCAGGACAGCGAGGAGGAAGGATGCTCTTGCAGCTCAGACACCAGCTGGAAGCTGCAGCAGTGCCCTGCCGAGCCCAGCACTGGGGCAGGAGCTTTGCACCCACCGTGGGTGGGGATGGCCAGAGCCCCCACCCCCCCCAAGCCAGGGCAACACACCCCAGCTCGGGGCACAAAGATAAATCCCAGCCAGGATGTGAAGACCTGGGATGCACTCCATGGTATTTAACAACATCCCCACAAGATTATTCAATTGCCTGACCTTGGAAAACACTCAACAGAATGTTTTTTGATTTAACAAATCAAAAACCTTGAAACCTCCCTGGTTTCACCTTGTAGCAAAGCAGCACAAGGAGGTCTTTCAGCAGTCCGAGCAGCAGTTTCTCTGCTGGACCTGAGCAGCTGTACTCCTATGAAACGCATGCCAATAAAAACAAATATCTACCTAAACATACATTTCTGCCTGCTTCCAGCCCAGCGCCAGCCCTGCTGCCTGCCACAGGGACCCGCAACCAGCAGGTCCCAGTCATGTGCTGGGCAACGTGAACCAGACCTGAACAGACCCCCTGGGCTGAGCAGCACCTTCTGTGCTCCACAAGAATAAAAAGATGGGTGCTTCCCCCTCTCTGGAGGGGTGCAAAGAGACATGGTTTGTCCCCCCACACCTCTGAGCCCCCCCTTTGTGACCAGCTGAGCCTGAAGCCCTTCTCCAAACCGGGGGTGAGGACTGCATCTCAGAGAGACTTTTCCAGCACCTTTAATCATCAACATACACACCAACCCTGCCCAGGACAAAGCTGTCGATGCCGTGCTGCTGCACCCAAAGGTGCTAGGGTGGCCCCAAGGGAAGCACTAGACGGGCAAAGTCGAGGAGCACTGACAAGGCAGGTGCACCCCAAACCCCAGCAAGCCCCCCACATGACGGTGAGGCAGAGCTGTGCATGGCAGGACTGTGTCTTCATGATACAAATCTGTTGATTGGGGAGGGGGCGAGAGAAACTGCCTTTGCTTTTATTAGCAGATGCTTACGGGGTGACCTCAGCATCTCCCAAGCCTTACAAAGCAGCCGCACAGAAAAACATGTCAATGATATTTTTCAGACTCTCTTAGGAGCAAGTCTGTGAGGATACACACTTGCCAAAATAAATGTGTTAAAAATGTTATTAGCTGGAAAGGAACTGCTTTTAGCCAAGGATCCTGCTTACTGATGAGGGAAGAAGCTTTACGGTGACTCCTAAAGAAGGTCTGTCCATGTCTCATGGAACCACATCAACTCAACCCCCCACTTGCGGCTAAAGCTCTGTGCAGCTGCGCTGGTCAGGACTGGGGGTCAGCCCCAGGATTGGTCCCAGCTCCAGACTCCCTGGAGCACAGGAGGGCACTGGACAGCAACCGAACACGTTTCCAGGCACGGATCCCTTCCACAGCCCTCTCCATCCATTTTATAGCAACACTTAAAGCGTGTACAACGGATGCATGACAGCAGTAAAAAAAAAATAATGGGCAGAGTGCAATTACCCAGAGCACATCGGCAATGAATAAAACAGTCCTTGTAAAACCAACCTTTATGGAGAAGAGGTCCTGTAACTACCTCCTCACCAGAAGATGCTTGAGGACTTAATCGTTATCGACTTTAATTACTTGCTATTTTCACACACGGCTGGATCCACCTCCGGTGTTGAGCTGCCATCCCCAGGGGCAAGGGGACAAAATCTGATCGGCATGAAGCCTCCATCCTGCTGGAGAATCCTTGTAAATCCCATAAAAGATTTGACCTTCTCTCCTCCAGGACAGAACAGGGAACATCTCCTTCATCACCCACATTAGGGCTTGTGCCATCCCATCTTTTGCCAGAAGCGGGTTTTGCTGGCAGGGTCCCCAAGTGTCCTTTACAGGGTCACCCCCACTGCAAACATAATGGTACCCCCACATGGTAGTGGGGCTCAGCCAGATGAGGAAGTGGATTAAAGTCATTAAACCTGGACAAAACTGTAGATTTAATTCTGACCTGGTGGGTGAAGTGCAGAGAAGTTTCCAGATCAGCCACAGTGAACGACCAGTGAAGGACACACACCGGGAGCAGGGCAGGGGCTGGACGCTCCCTGCGCAGGTCCTACTCCGTTTGCCCCCCTGTGCCCTCCCTCCGCAGGCAGGGCACCGCGCAGAGGAACGCCACTCGCTCAGCACCGCGATATTACAACACAGGCGGGATGCTCGCGACTCTCCCTTCCCATCCCTCCTCCCTTTCACCCACACACACATCCTGATATTATTGGCAAGACGTTAAGTACAGAAACCCCAGGGATGATAACGCTGCAAACCTCGTTTTGAGCACGTCAGTCTGTTTTCATAGTTCACCTGGGCAAAAGGGAAAAACACTGAACCTCGTCAGCAAGGCACAGGGATTGCAGGCAAAGCAGGGTGTCAGAAAGTCACAGAATGGTTTGGGTTGGAAGGGACCTTAAAGATCATCCAGTCCCACTCCCCCGCCATGGGCAGGGACACGTCCCACCAGCCCAGGTTGCTCAAAGCCTCATCCAGCCTGGCCTTGAACCCCTCCAGGGATGGGGCATCCACAGCTTCTCTGGGCAACCTGGGCCACTGCCTCACACCCGCACAGGGAAACATTTCTTCCCCAATATCTCGTCTCAGTCTCCCCTCTTCCAGTTTAAATCCATCACCCCTCGTCCTGTCACCACATGCCCTTGTAAAAAGTCCCTTCCCAGCTCTCCTGTAGCCCCCTTTCAGCACTGGGAGCTGCTGTAAGGTCTGCTCTGTCACCTCAGGGCATCAACACGCGGAGAGAATCTGCACTTTGGCTGGTGTTTATTTATTTGTTCAAATGCAAGGTAAATCTCAGCCCAGGGCGTTGGGTTTGCCGCGCTGTTTGCCCAAAGGTAAAACTAATGTTAGCTATTCTTCCAACAAGCTGCCCCCAGCCCAAGGGGGTCCTGCCTTGGTCCCCAGGATGGGGAAAACTCAACCATCCCCATCTCCTTCCCTCCAGTGCCCGGCCAGAGCACGGCCACAGCTCCCGCAGCAGCAAACCTCCTCGGGATAAATGGGATCCACCCCTCCACCCCATTTGCAAATGTTTTCAAATCTATTTATTAACTGCAGTGCCTCCTGAAGAAAGTCACTTAGAGGTTCAGTTCATATATAAAGGATTTACTTAGATTAAGAGCCTCAGCAAAAGGCCTTTGAACACACTAACTCCTTCCCGTTTTCAGATGGTTTCACTGTGCACACATTAAAAATGCATGCAGGCAGCATGAGCCAGTATTCCTTAACCTCCTGCCTTGCTTGCAAAACTCTGCTTCCAGGAAAAACATATATCTTGGGGAGATGAAAAAACACATGCCCCCCCTCTGCTCTCGCAGCTCACATTCAGCCATCAGAGCTCGCTCGCATGACGGCTGGAGCCCAGGAACGCCGGGATGTGCCATGGGCAACGCAGAACAGCCAGGGCTGCAGCAGGAATGTCTTAAGGGGAAAAGAACTTTAAGAAAAAAAAAAAATCCTGGTTTATTGGGACCTGCAACAAGAAGTCCTGTTGTCCTCCAGAGAGCTGAGTTTGCCCAAGAAAACTTGGAAAAGGAATGAAAACCCATGCTCCAGAGCTGGAACCTTTGCACAGTGCCCCTGTAAAATAAAGGCTCCTTGTCCTGAGAGCCACGGACGGGCAAGGAGCACTGTGGTACCTTCTCCCTGGGACTGCTGACAGTCCTCCAGACAGAGGAGAGGATAAGAAACAATAACAATTAAAAAAAAAAAACAACCCACCCCATCCAGATACCATCCTAAATGTATTTACCATGGTTGCGAGCACTGTGCCTAAGCCAACAAGACTCTTCCCGTTTATCCCAATGGCAGCATCCCCAAGGAGGGAAGGGTAAGGACCCCAAGCATCTGGAGCTGAGGGGCAGCAGTTCCTTCGGGGAGGCAGAGCTGCTGCTGGCTCCCACAGATTAAATTAATTCATCTGAGAATAATTTCTGCTATTAAGGCTTTTGTGATGGTATAGCAAGAAATCACCTAATTAAAAGGAAAAAAAAAAAGTGCAGCAATGGACAAAGCTCTCTGACTGCAAGGGACAGCAGTGATGGGAGGGGACACCCCCAGGGGTGTATTTTATAGCTAACAGGAGCGACAGCATCTTCTGTTCTTGTCTGGTGATGGGGAGGAGGAGCAGGGTTAATACCTGGGAAAACAGAGTTAGAAGAAAAAACCCACTAAGCTCTGTGCTATTCTCGTGTAACTACGGTG
This sequence comes from Pterocles orientalis, assembly GCA_011057875.1. Lineage (NCBI taxonomy): Eukaryota > Metazoa > Chordata > Aves > Pterocliformes > Pteroclidae > Pterocles > Pterocles orientalis. The sequence continues at coordinate 139,296 of WKFP01014253.1, forward strand.
CCAAAGGCTTCCAAGATAAGGGATTTTAGTGGGAACCTAAAGGCTGACTGTAAAATGAATAAGAAAAAGCCACATATCCACAAGAATAGCAAAGCCTCCCTTTCTCCTGGCTCCCAAGATTGCCAACCCTGGCAGCAGGAGACCTCAAAAGAAACAACAGTGATTCAACCAGAGCTGGCCCAGAGGACAGCCAGCTCATCCATCCCTGGACCTGACACCTCGGGAAGGGCTTTGCCAGGGGTGACACACTGCAGCCTCCTCCAGAGATGCCCCGAGACTTAAACCTAGTCCTTGCAAAGCCACCGCAGCTTGTGTATGTGGGCTTCCCACTGCTCCCTGCCTCCAAACACCTTAGATGTTCTTTTCCCTTAAAATAATAATCACTGCAGGCTTCTTCAGGACTCAGGGCTATCCTTACTAATAAACAGTCCTTAACTTACAGCACGGCTTTATTCCTCAAACCCTCGCCCCCAGCTCTGCCCCCAGTCCTTCTGGGATCTGTCAGGTCTGTGTTTAACAGATGGGAAGGCTCCGAGTTTGTTCTACACGTGAAAAGCTGTTCCCCTCCAGCAATATCAGTGCAGTTAAGACAGGGAAAATAAATTCAAACAGCAGAAATCCCGATGGCAGGGCCCTCCCATCCAGCCCGTATCCCTGCACCCCGGCTGCGGCTGGCCCCGGGATGCAGCTGCAGAGCAGTGCCATGCTACACCTGACCAGAACAGCAGCAAATACATTCTGCAAAGAAAAGCAAACGTGTTCTATAGCCGGGGGAAAAAAAACCACAACCCAAAAAATAAAAGGAGGAAAGGTGCTTTAGGCTGCGAGCTCCTCTGAGCTTCATCTGTGGTCCTGATGAGAAGACGTTGCCAGATTAATAATAAAAATACACACTACCAAGAAAACCAACTCCCAACCAATTTTGCAGGGAACTAAACAGAGACTGGGATTGCAGCTCTGCTTAATAGAGTTATCTGCTGGTTTTAATTCTTTCTCCATTGGCTCCTTGAAGCAGCAGACGAGAAGCAGCCCCTAGATGAAATACTAGGGATATGGATAGGGAGAGAGTGAAACATTATTTAAAGCATCATATTGAAAGGATCTTACCTAATTCCTTTGGTCTGAGCAATACTGTGAAAGGAGAGTCTGGATACTGCAGAGATCACCTGGAAACAAGAGAAAAAGATGCTGGTGTGCTTACTGAAGACTGAGGAAGGTTTGGTGGAAACTTGAGGACTTGCAGCCTGGTATTTGGACCTGAACACCCCCCCACCAGTGCCACAGTATGTCACCATCAGGGCTTGGAGGACACAGTGCAACCATCACTTTTGGTTTTACCACCGAGCATAAGAAACGTCAGCTATAAGACCCCCATTCAGCAGCATCATCCGAGGAAACTCCATCATAGCATCCATCCAGACCTGCTCCAGTAGGTTTTATGCAACGCTGAGAACCACTGAAAACCCCCTCTTAGTTTGTGTTTTATTACAAACGGTTTATAACTCCTTTTGTCTCTCCCCACACCAAATGATCTGATTGAAGCAAACTTGCCAAGACTGAACGGTTCTGACTTCTTGCATTTCAATAAAGATGCATCATCAGTTTGTCAGAGGTGAGTGCAGACCATCGCCCTTTTCTGGCAGAAAACAGCCAGAAGTGATTCAACAACAAAATATTCTCATCAGCATCGCAATCAGGAACAGTAAAGCCACCAGCTTTTTCTGAAAACTCCCATTTTTAATGGAAGTTTTAATTGCTATGTAGAATTTTCTGTGAAGACAAACAAAGGATGATTTTAGTCCCTTATAGAGATAAACCATGTTTTACTCTTGCTCATATTCATCATTTCTAAGCTAGATTGAAAAAAAAAAAAAACCTTATTATTTTTGGACTGGTTTCCTGTCCACTGGAATGAATAGAGATGCCTGCGTCCAGGACGCTGATAAAGGACTTTTTGAGCAGCCCCCGCTGCCCAGGGTCCCAGCTCCCGGCTCCGCTCCAGCCAAACAAACCCCAACCGGGGGCTGCTGCTGCCTGGAGCTGCCCTGCACCCAGCCCAGCCTCAGGCACCCGTTGGCGTTGCTTCCTTTAGGGACCCCATGGTAAAGAGGGATGCTAAGAGGGATGCTAAGCCATCTTCGCAGCAGTCACCCAGGGGAGCACGCGCCCCAAGTAACTTTTCTCCAGGGATTGCCGACGGTACTTGAAGCCTCTCTCCCTCCCACAGTATAATCCTAGAACATCAAGGACAGTCGCATCGTGGATCCTCACGCAAATCCTTCCCTGCTGCAAGACATGCACCAGGCTTGTTTCAGGGGATGCACGCACCCAGCACTGCCCCGTAGCCTGAGCATCTCCTGCAGCGGCATATCCTGCTCCAAACCCTGTCTCCTCCATGCTTCTGCAGCCTTCATCCCTCTAATTTTTCTTTTCTTTTACCAGTGCCGTGAATTCCAGCCCAGCTGTTGGCCTCTGGTGCCCCACGCGTCGACCCGAAGCCGGGGCAGCAACAAAGAGGCTGCCACAGTTTGGTATTTGGTATTTCTCCACTTTGACATGGAGAAGAGAGATGCTGAATATTCAACAAGGCCAACGAGACTCCATGAATATCAAAACTTGGCCAAGTTTCTCCCTGGTATAAAATGTCACCAGCAGGAGTTCAATGCAGAAAGAAGCTCCAGAGCAGGAGGGAATTTTCCTCAGACACTTTACTGCCCCCGTGCAATGCTTCCAGCAAAAGAGGGCTTCACCAAGCATTCTGCATCTTTTTATTTTTTTAAGATGTTGCTCCTGACATTTCTTTCTAGCAGAGGTCAAGAATAAAGGATTTTTTTTTTAATTAGACAAAGCATTTCTTTTGCTCTCATGAACATATTTTGCCCTATTTCTCACTCTCAAGAGCCCATCTGGATTGCTACCAGACCACCACCTCCGTCACGCCTGGTTTTACAGGGATGCCCTGGAGCCACTGATCACAGACCATAATTACTGGGCAACTGGAAGAGAAACAGTAAACTTTCTCAAGCAGAAATTCAGGGCTACGAATGGAAATGCAGTGAAGTTACTCAATTTAGTGTAATCTAACACAAAAGCAGCAGGAAGAAAGGTCGGTTGCTCCTGGAAAAGGTGCTTCAGCCACGTGCTCTCCTGCCAGCAGCTCCCAGCACCAGCCAGCGACGTTCCCACCTCCGTTTCGGGGAGGTGTTCAACAGGCCTGGCTCTCCAAGTCCCTGTCCCCTCCCTGCTTCTGGCCAGTCTCTCGTTTGCTCTGGCTTTGAGGAACACCAAGCAAAGATGTGGCTTTGCTTGGTGTTCAATGGCTTCAATGAGCCAACCTGCTCCGGAGAGACCCAAACTGTCTGAGCCCCCTCGGAAACCCTGCCTGTAAACCATTCCCCCCCCAGCACGCTAAAGCACACGCTGGCATTGCAATCTGCATTTTTAAATGAGGCTGGCTTTGCCTTTAGAAATGACACGAGCACCAACGGGAGAATAAAGTTTAAAACATAACTGGGAGTGAAAGAAATCAAGTCTTACTCACAAAATTGTCAGCGACTTAAAAGATCGCCCCGGGCATGATATTGCATCTCTCTGTGTTGCAGTCTCCCACCCCTGAAGTTCTCCCCAGTTCGGGACAGGCGGTGGGACTGAGTTCAGCAGCATCCAGGCTCGTGCAGGCAGAGCCATGGCGTCGAGCATCGCTGCCGGTGAGCGGTACCTGCCAACGCCGAGCCCAAACAGGGCACAGAGGCTGGACAGGCAGATGGCAGCCCCCGGCCCTGCTCCATGGCCTTAAAATAGTCCAAGGGGAGCCCTGGACTGATTGAATGAGTCTCTTCTGTGTCTATTATTAGACTTCTAAAGTACAAAAATCAGTTTATGAATCAGACAGTTCTACCGCAGGGTTTGACTTCCAGGGAAATTTAAGAGAAAAGCGCACTGTTCTCTACGCCAACTATTTTCACTTTGTTCTTTTATGAAAAGCCCCAAGCGCTGAACATCCTGGCACATCAAAGCCCGGGACCTGGTTCCAGCGAGGAGCCAGCACACAGACACGCTTGTCTGCACTCAGGCTCCCGAATCGATGCTCAGGTACACAACCAAAGCGACCCACTCCGAGGGATCAGCTACAGAAAGCCTCCGTGATGCTTGGCTTCTCCAAAACCGAGGCTGAACAGTAACTGCCCCAATATCAGGGATTATTTTTCCAATAACAACTCCTGCTAAGGCAGCAGCCAAGAGCAAGAAAAGCCAAGTGCAAGCCCAGCTCCTCTTACAGCTCCTGTGCTCCAGCCCGCCAGCCCCCAGCCAGGGAAGTGCTCGAGCATGCATTTAAGGTTAAGTAATCCTCTCAATTTCAACAGGATTAAACAACATTCTTAAAAGTAAGTCAACCCTTAAGTGTTTGCTAAACTCTGTCTCCTTTTCCTTGTAAAGCAGTGTCTTATTTGCAGAGAAACCCAGTAATATTTCCTGCCACTCCCGAACACCGCTTTCTGCTCGGCCAGGCAGGATCCGCCTCGACACGCACCCACGCAACACTTGGCACGAGGGGTCCCTGATCTCATCTGAGGCTTTTCGTTGCTTCTGCAGTACAAGGACATATTAATACAACCAATACAGATAGGACGCTAAGTGGAATTACAGCTCCCTGGTTATTTATATCTTCCCTTTCTTTCACAGCAGCCTGGAAATGCAGACGCTTTGCTTCCCAAGGCAGATGGTACAACCAAAAAAAAAAAAAAAAAAAATCTCTTGCTGTGAGGTATCAGTTCCCTTCAGATTTATGCTGATTATTTCACAAGCTCAGAGCTTTGGGTTTCCCCTCTTAAAGCTAACCTGCTGCTCAGAACTGGGATGCTGGTAGGACCGAGGCAGCAGCATCCTGGAAGTGCTCCTGGAGCTCTCCGGGAGCCACCAGCAACAGCTTCCAAAGGTGCTGGGTCCCTTCAACCACAGCTGAAAAGGCTTCAACAACCCAAACAGCACCATGCCTGAGTGCCGTGCCACCGCATCCACCGTGGGCTCTCCCAGCCCCATCCCAGGAGAAAACACCCTGCTCCACACCGGCAGAGAGGGTGAGCAAAGCCATTCGAACACTCTGCTTGGGAGAACTGTGCTTTTATCTGTGTGTTTGTCTGCTGGAAGAAGGAGGGCTGTGGGCTCATCATTATCATTATTACTTCTTCACCCATTTCTCAATGCAATTTCCTCCGAGAAAACTGCATTCCGCATGCAAACGTTACCATAAAAGCCATCTATAATGTCCCGCTGATGACGGGATGCCAGAAGCAGAGCGATAAAGGTACGCAGGGCAGGGGCTGCACAGACAGCCTGCAGCAGGCGCCCTGCAAAGGGCTAGTGGGAAATTCCTGGGGGTTTCATGGTGAAAGGTGAGGGATGCCCTTCACATTCCTGACATTCCAGATTGCCTTTTGTACTTAGGCATGAGCTAAACCACCCAGCTGATCATTTACCAACCAGCATGCCGCACGGGATGAGATCATTGCTGTGAACCAACAGAACAGAGGCTGAGCACCAGGGCTGTGCCTGTGATTTCAGAGGCCTCATGGAGACCCCAATTTTAAAAAGTTCCAAGTTCTGCAATTCATGTGAAAAGGAAAGACAAAGAAAAAAAAATAATCAAGTCACTGCTTTTTTTCTTCCTTACTACCAACACTTTCTTTTAGGAATTACAGATGCAAAAATAAACTAAAGCAAAATAAAAAATAAATTATCACGCTTACTGCTCTTCTATTTCCTCCAGCATTGTTTATTGTTAATGGTATCTTTGTTCATCTAGAAAACTCTCAAATAAACTCTCTCCTTATTTGAAAAAGCAAACTGATCCAGCTGGGCTGGAGAACACTTTGCATCCGAGGAACTCCCCAGCTCCCCGTGTTCCACAAGCAGAGCCCGAGCGAGCTGCAGGGTTACGGCTCCTCTCCGCCCGCTCGGGGATGCCACGGCTTCGCCTCCCCCTCCTACCCATGGCAGGCAGAAAGGCGATGCGTCTGCAAGAGCAGCGTTTGCTGGCTGGCAGTGTTTGGAGAGGCACCAGCTGAGCGCATTTCGGCTGATACATATTTGATAAGGATTTTAAATCAAAGCCAGGGAAGCTCTCCCATGACGGCACGTCCAGACTTCTCTCCCTGTATTTCACTCCAAGGACCATGCAACAGATGGGGAACTCCGCGATGGGGGTATGGTGGAGCCTCTTCCCTCCTCCCACAAATCCCCATCCCAGGGATCCTTCCTGCCAACTCCCTTTTGATTTATTGAACTATCGGCAACTTCGCTGTGGACCTGCAGATGAGCTTCACAGCACCCAGCAAGTCACAGGAGATGGAAGAACCAGAGATGTAAAATAAAACCCATTTGTCTGAGCAAGTGGGGAACCGCTCAGCTTCCAGCACCGCTCTGGGTTTGCGGCTCCCTTGGTCTCAAAGATGTGTGTGCAGCATTCAGTGCTGCTCTAGACATCATCCTAAAGCCCAAGCAGGGGTTTGGTGCCGAGCTGGTCAGAGGTCCCAGGACCACATCCCCCACTGGAGCTGGGCTGTGCTTCCAATCTGCAAATGGGATGCAGGAAAACCAGGTACCAGATAGATTCTGCTTCTCAAATTCAGTGAGGCAGGCTGGACGTACGTGCTGCTTCCTTTTCTACAGTGATCCTTGTTCATGGAAGGAGCAAAGGGTTAAAATACTCTCAAGTGAACATCTGACACAGATTGGCCCCGAGACCTCTTAGCCACAGTTCAGAGCCCCCGCGTCAGGCTGCGTTATGGTTACAGGGACGAGCGATTACACCTCTCAAGATAATGAGGTTAAACCCTCTAACGAGAGCCCGCTGTCAGGAGATGCACGTTCCAGGCAAAAGCATCTTTACCAAAAACAAAAACCCTGAGAAAGCACAAGGAAGGCACCAAAGCTCCGCGTTATTCCCTTACAAAGCAGCTGGAGCATCACTGACCAAAGAAAATGTGGAGTACGTAAAGCATTTCTTACAGACCTGATTAAAAAGGTTTAAAACACGCTCCCAGCCAGCCCAGCAGTCCACGCAGTGTTCAGGCACCAGAAGCATTTCCCATGCCCACGGCTCTGCTCTCCAGTACCCCTGTGGAACTGCAACAAAGCTCCGTGTGGGACAAGAGGAGTCGGGCAAAAATTGGTCTGATGCAGAATGGTCAACCCCAAAGAGACGGGAGAAAATCCCAAAGGGAGCAACAAGGGAGCAAAGGGGAGAAGCAGAATTTTCTTCTCCTGGCTCCCGTGCCCCCCCATGGTGCCGCTGGCACTGCCAGCTCCATGGAGCAGCCTCCATCTCCAGATCCATCACGGATGGTAAATTATATTAGAAAAGAGGAGAGGAACAGGACTCTGGTAGAAGGAAAGGGAGCTTCTGGACCTGATCCTAGCCACTATAAAATTGCCCCCATTCCCACCAGCTGCTCCAATTCACAGCCCAGACTCTGTTTCTATCAGGGCTCAGTAACTGGGGATGTTCCAGGGCTCCGGGCAGCTCCTCTGCATCCAGAGCACCACAGCACCGTGGAGCCCATTAGCTGCAATGTGCTGCTCTGAGCACTGCTGCCATCCCACTGGCTGCTCTTTTTTAAAACAGGGCTATTAAACCCAGCGTTATTTTGCATTAAACCCACATCACGTGTTGGGGATGCAAATACTAAGTCACCGGCAAAGGCTCTGCTGATTTCTAGTGGGAACAGGGCTTGGATCATTTTAACACATTTATTTTGAGCTCTTTGGGGCTATCATGCAGCCTTATAACAGTGGGCTGTCATTGCAAAACCAGCAACATTCCCTGACAAGAAGAAAAGAGTACCTCAGATGGATTTATAGCTACCGGTAGAAAAGCTCTGCACCGTATCACACCATCACAAGCTTCTGAGATGCACACACATCCTCTCCTATATTTAAGACACCCGTCTGTCTTTTCCTACTACAGAGCAGCTGAGTACCGAAGGGAACATTGTCACAGTCCCTTAGGGGACCCTAAGCCCTGATGCCTGTGCATACAGGGGTATCTGTGCTCCCCCATCCCCTTTGCAGTACGGATGTCCCCATCCCACAGCGAACACACCAAGGCAGGACCAAGGCAGAGCAGGGTCCCCCCCAGGACGCGGGAGCGATGCAAAGGGGAAAGAGGGCAGAAGCAACGTGACAACACAGGAACACCGAGAGCGACAAACAGACCCCGCTCCCCACAGCGCCCACAACTCCCCAGCACTGAAATTAATGCCCTGAAACTACAGTGCTTGCTTTAGGCTTCCGAGTTCCTGTAATACACCAGCAATAAATACTGATTCTGCTACTTAACGGCCTCTCTCCTCCGACACGGATGCTGAGCCGCTGTCTCGTTCGGTTACTTTTACTATCACTATCTGGCAACTACCAGAGTGAGGAGCTGGCTTTGAGGGGACTTTAAAACCTGTGGGGGGGGAACCCAAGCAGTTTTTCAAGTAAGCTAACACCAAATCCAACAGACACGAACCAATAAAGCGCCTGCTGCTGTGCCTCCAGCTGAACATGGGAACAGAGATCCCCCTTAGGGAGAGCCCAGCAGCACCCGTGGGTACTGGTAAGAGTTCAGGGCACAGGGTGAGAGGATGGCGAGGGGCTATGCTCAGCAAAGATGCTGGTTTGGGGCAAACTCATTGTCCTCCAACACCCAGCGCTGTTACTGAACAGGAGAAAAATCAAGCGCCCGGTGGGAGGCGCAGGGGTGGGTGGCCGCGCACAGCATCCTCTGCGTCTCCTGCATCTCCATCGCTTGCCTGGGTTCAGCTTGGCCCCATCAGTTTGCACAAAACTTGCAAATAACGGGAAATAAGACAACTGTTAAACACGAGCATCAGAAAGGAAGGAAGATGAAAAGCCTTGATATCCAAAAACTGTTTATGGGGAAAGCTCGTTAACGCCTCAGAACGCTGATTTGGAAACAAGTCATCAGCCTGTGCCACAACCGCGGGGTTGAAGGTAACACCAGTCAATCTCACGTTTCTGCAGGATATGGAACAGCATTAATTAAACTAAACTATTTTCGCACCGGTGTGCAGCAGCGTGTGAAACTGAACCCGAGGATCAGAGGGACGTGTGACAGAACACCGGGCTGGCTGGATGCTCCATCTCTCCACGGCACCCCGTGTACAAAAGGCAGAAAGAACATTCGAAGTTGGCAAACACCCCATGGGACAGACCACAGCAGATCCAGCCCATACTGACTTCAACAGAGGAATTGTCCTGTCTTACGTTTCAGAAGGTGGAGGAGAAGGATGCAATCTTTTGCCCATGTTGATCTCGAGATTTTAAATTTATCCCCATACTTACACCTCTCTGTGAGTCCCGGTGCCTTCTGGAGAGCTGCCCTTGTATTCCTGCCCGTGTCCTCCTGGACCTCCAAGGTGTCACCACTGCCCAGGTGTGCTGTGTCAGCTTTGCCCAGCACCACGACTCCTCGTTTCTCATGCAATCCCAGTACATCCCAGCATACGCTGGCTTTGCCAACCTACAAAGCAAGTCAGCCAAATTTTGTCTTTGCTTAGAGCAATAATGGAATATATTTGGGCAAAGGGAGCCAGTGGGGAGAAGAAACTTAAGAGCTTCATTTTTATTGCAGCTGGGATTTTGGCATCCTTCTGCTGGATGCCCAGAGACAAGGAGGATTCCCAGAACCGCCTGAGCACGGGGAGCCCGAGCTGTGTGCTGGCTGCCTTCCTCCAGACCAAGGATGTTACCAAATTGCCTCTTTAGAAAAAACACAGCACGTAACTGGAGAGGGTTCCTCTGCACAGCTTTGTAACAGTCACAAAAGCCGGCTAAAAAAGCGTGTTCTTTGGGAAACAAAGGTAACGAAGCCAGGGAGCTGGGCTTTCCTGGAAGCCGGGGGGGGAAAAAACCCACAAATCAGCTAAAACAGGAGTGTGGTTCAGGTCCCTGGAGCAGATACTCAGGTAAGTGCACAGGCACCGAGCGAACCTCCCCAGCCAGCTGTGACGGCATAGCACCGGAATGAATCAGCCTTCAAAGAAGACTGGAGAAAAAAAAGAGTTGCTGGACAGGTACAAGCAGGGCATGCAAGGCCAGGACAGCCCTTTTCTTACTAAGCCATGGCAGAGGAGGTTGCCCTGACATGCCCCCTTGTTGCACAGCCCTCCCTGTGTCCGGACAAGATGCACGATGTTGTACTACAAGGGTTGTTGTCACACAGATAAACACCTGCCTGCGATTTCTGTAAGCCAGTGAGGAAGAAATGTTTCCCTGTGCGGGGGGTGAGGCAGTGGCCCAGGTTGCCCAGAGAAGCTGTGGATGCCCCATCCCTGGAAGGGTTCAAGGCCAGGCTGGATGAGGCTTTGGGGAACCTGGGCTAGTGGGAGGTGTCCCTGCCCATGGCAGGGGGTGGAACAAGATGGTCTTTATGGTGCCTTCTGACCCAAACCACTCTGTGGTTCTATCACAGCACATACACAACATCACTAATGTCCCCAACACACCCAACCTCCCACTGATGCACCGTGAGTCCAGGACTTAAGTCAGGCCCTATGTGCCAGTTCAAGCAGTCACTGTTCTGAAAGTAGTTCCCCACAGTTTACTCACTTGTCTCTTCTAAGATCTTCCTGCTTTTTCCAGAAGGATCCTTGCATAACCCGAGCTGCTCCGAGGCCACAAAATGCCCCTCCGCTCTGCAAAGCGTCACCCACCGCCCAGCTTGTTCCGCAGGTTTCCAGCACTTTGCAAGGAATCTGCTGCTAATCTGCCCTGTCACCTCCTTTGGGGAGAAGTGACAATCAGGTAGGATGACTCCGAAGGAATTAGCACAAGCGTGGGAAGCTGCGAAACACGTAGGAGGACGTGGGTGTTAACGGCACCAACCTCAGCTTGTGCAGACTGTTGGAGCCTCTGCTGAACGCCACCGTGCTGTGCTGCCTTACACCTGCTGAGCATTTGGCCCTTCACACTTAAAGAGGAGCAAGAAGAGAGGAGGAAAAAAAAAACCTTAAACACTAATTGGCTTAAAACGCTGATAAACAGATTTACACGGGCAGTCTGCAAAGCTCTGACGGCGGTGGCTAACTGGGACACGCTGTTTGGCTTGCATCGCCCCACGCTGTCACATGGGACCGAGCCACCGCAAAGACACCCTGTGCCGAGGTATTTGAGCACGGGGAAGAAAACACCAGCAGAATCGTTTCCACATAGGGGAGGGAGGGATGTCACCGGCTGACAGCAGCATTCATCGTGCCTTTGCTTTTCCAGGTGATCCGAACCCTGGTCCTGCTGCTCTGGATCTTGACAGGCTTTGGAGATCCTAGAAAAGCATCTCTGTGCTGTCGCCAGCGCTCGGAGCCTACCTTGTGCTAGGCAGGGTGGTTATAATTATCGCTTCTGTGCTATGCACAGATATAATTATCAGGAAAATTCAGGGGAAATGGTCCCGAGGTCAACTGCTGACTCCAGAGCACTGATGCGAGTATCAGAAGTAGCACGGCCAAGCCATCACGCTACAGGAAGGGGCTCCAGGCAGAGAGGTGTTTGTCATACACCCTGGGGAAGAGCAGGACAGGCTCAGCTTTTGGCCAGAAACTAGCTGCTCCTGCTAAACATCTGAATTCAGGCAGTTTTAGATAAGTTTCCTCCCCAACCTGCGGGTCACCTGCTCCACAACCTCATCCCCTCCTTGTGCTTAAGTGCTCAGGGTCCTCCTCTGACTCCAGTCCACACCTCACGAGGCTCAAAGTCATGCACCTAAGCAAAATCCCTCATCTTGTGCCCCAAAAAGAGCCACCTGAGCTTTCCCCAGGGTAAAGCCCCCCCCAGAGGCAGCAGTTCCTACAGGGACTGTCGCATGGCAAGTGCTGCCTAGCACAGGCTGAGCACGGAAAGCGAGCAGCACACCTTCATCCAGGCTGGTAGAAGAGGAGACAGGCACGTGGCTCTGCTAACAGCACCCACAGGGGTGTCTTCACAAGGTGTCCCCAGACCCGAAGTTTTGCTTTGGGCTGGGCTCTAAATTAAAAAGCTGGAAGCCAGGCAAACAGCAGCAGAGCAACGCTGCCTGGGCTGTTCAATCAGCTCTGCCCTAAGGTACCCGAGTGACTTCCAGCCAAGGGGATTGCAAAGGCTCCCTCGCACTGCCCCGGGGAGGGACGGTGGCTTTGCAGAGCAGGCTGCAAGGAGAGGCTCTGCCGCAAAAGCATCCCCCATCCCCCAGTATTGATTGGATTTGTCGGAACAGATGGAAAAGACAGCTAGTCAGATGCAAAACATGGATATCTAAACCTGCTTCCGAGAAACTGGCTTAAGCCTGTATTAAGTTTAATCCCTTTTGATCAAGGTCTTGGATGTAAGCAGAAAATATTACCGATTTTCACATACCTTTAAGTTCCTATTTCCGCTCTGCTCTGAAATGGAGTGAGGCGGTCAGAGAAAACCACACGGAGCACAAAAAGAGAGGTTTAGGAACTTTTTGCATGTGCAGGGGAAATTGGAAGCATCCACACGAAACCAATCCACTTGCGCAACGGTAATTTACCTACTGAAGAGAGAGGGCTTGAAACTCTCCTTGGCTTATTTCCTTCTGCTTTATTCCAGCTGCTAAAGAAAAAATGCAGCAGTATAAAAAACCCACTACAGAAAGCGTTAAGAAGCCAGTTCTTTGCATTTTTCAGAGTCCCCTGACTTCTGGCATGGCCACAGCATCCAGACACGTGTTTTTCTCCAACGCAGTTTAAATCCCTCCCAGCACCGGAGCAGCAGCACAGGCAGGAGATGCCCACGCCAGGAGCTGCCACACGAAGGGTTTTGGCTCAGAGGGTCAGAGCACAGCCTCACCATTGCCCCACTGAATAAAAATACAGGATCGTGCTTCAAGCTCAAGGCACCTGCAGGTTAACACTCCTGAAACCGCCGTGGTCCGAGCCCCCAAAGGCAGCAAAGCTTTTCCATTGATTTCTCAGGCTTTGAGCCCTGGATACATCTTCTGTAATTGCAAGCTGGGGGCTGTGCTTGGGCAGGGTCCCCATCCTACCTGCAAAGCGTCAGTCTCTGCCCCAGGGAGCTTCAGGGCAGCAAATCCCCTCATCAAGCCCTTCTGCAGCAGCACAGCAGCAGCTTAACCACTGCAAGCTGCTGGAGACTGGCTGGGTTTTACAAACGGGTAGGAAACTCCTTTAAGCTCAAAAGAAATTCCTGTAATACTAAAGTACACAAAAGAGGTAGGAAGCGATAAGAGCTTTTCAAACGCATAGTAAAAGGCAGCTTTTGGAATCTGGTTGGTTATTGCCACTTTGATTTGTTCGAAAGAGGCTAACCTGGGAAAGGACCACTCTAGCAGGATACAAATACCAACAGGAGCTTCTCTCTTTGCAATTACTAGACGGTTTATACAAATGAAGCCTCTTAAAATCATGCAATGCAGCAGGAAAGCCAAGATGTCTGTGTGCAGTAAGGATGATATTCCTCCTCTTCCCTGCCCTCCCCAGAAAGAGATAAAAGGATTCTTTTTTATTTCTGTATATATTCTGCTTCACTCCTGAAACTACTGGTGAAACACCTTCCAGAAATAAATGGTATTTTAGAAATAAAAAAGGTGTTTCTATCAATAATATTCTTCTGGAGAAATAACCTTTGGTTTCCTCTGATTTGTTACCCAAAGGATAGTTCTTAAAATAGCAAACACCAACTTCCCCAAACCCACCATTAACTAGAAACACCAGCACAGGTTTTCAAACCTGACTTGCTGTTCAGAGCATCCTCCCAGCCCCAGCCAGTTCCCGTGCTGGGCTCTACTGCCCAGAGCAGCCCCAGGGAGGACAGCACCACACACACTGGCTGTGCCACCGGATAAAGACCTCTGACACAGCCGCATTTGCTTCCATGGCTTAATGTCATTATGTCAATTAATCTATTTACACCTCCAGAAAAGCAGGAGCCTGGGGCTGACAGAGCAGCAATCCACAAGGCAGCTTTCCGGAGCCGCCGATAGTCAGGAACTACCTCCCACCCCCACATATCGTATCGGTGGATAAATACACCCACAAAGTGCTTTGATTCGATGGCGTCTGTTAAATTTAGTCTCTGCTCTGCCTCTGCAGACAGCACATTTACGGCTACGTGGGTGACAAACACGCATCCCCCGCAGCACGCTGCAAACTGCCGTAGAACAGAAGCGCAGCACAAGAGATCCAGGGCTCCCTTAGCGGGGCGTGCAGGATCCCAGCTCACACATTGCAGGGCGGAAGGGAAGCTGGACGGATTTCCACGGTCACTACTGTACAGAGGGCGAGACAAGATGATGTAAGGGTCCCTCCAGACCTAACAAATCCATACAGCTGAGGGGGAAAATAAAAAACAAACCAACATAGATTAGATCTTGGCTGCCTCCAAGAAAATAAGGAGAGAAAGAGGCAGGCATGATGTTTTCAGTGAATGATTTAAGGAATGTAAATAGCTTTGTGAAAGCTGCTCAGGCAGATTCCCCAGCTGGATCCTCCACCACGAGCTCAGCTTTGCTCTTAGGACCTGCGGCGTATCGGCATAGCTTAAAACAGCAGGAAAAGCAAACTGGGGAGCCCTGGTTTCACTGGAGATGGGTGGGAAACGGTGCAGGGAGCTCTTGCACCCCAAGGGACCAAGATCCCGATCGCCCCGGCGCAGCCCCTGCTTTCCCCCCCTCGGAGCGCGGCGCTGGGAGGGTTACATCAGCTCCTGGATGATACCGTGCCACTCGAAAAGTGTCACCAGCTGTTTATCTACTGCGAAAATGGGAGTGTTTAAAAATTAATCGGAACAGATTGAGCAAGTGTGGAACACGCAGAAACCAGAAGCTTCGAGGAATTTCAACATGCGACGTTAAAATTGCACAGGCTGTAAAGAGAGAGCTCCAGCGCCCGGCACAGGAAAGAAACGCCAAAAATACACACGTATAACCCCACCTTCATCCAGAAAGAGGGAAACGCAGCTCTAACCGCCACGGGCTCTTTCTTCCAGCCCTTTACCCAGACATCAGAGACAAAGAGCAGCCGATCGGCACGGTGGTCAGCAGTGGGTTGGGGGGAGGACACAAAAAGGGCTTTATTGCGGTTTTCATACCAGTTCGCTCCAGCACGGACCACGGCCAACACCAAGGACTCAGAGTTTGACTGCATGGTGTTGACAAAGGTCATCAATTTCGCAGCAGGATGGATGCGTGCCCTTGAGGACACCCTGCGCAAGAGGGGACCGGGGGGCCCTGGCAGCCACACCAAGGAGAGGTACAGCCCCAGCAGGCATCCACTAACAGGCTAAGATGGGAGAAAAAACAGCAAAAAAGGAACAGGAATGACTGGCCCCAGAAGGGCAGGTCTGCAGAGCTCTGGACAGTGCAATAAATAACAGCCAGCACCTCAAACTGCATCCCAAAGGCCCCTCGTGCAGATCTGAAGATGGGATCAGAGCAGCCGTTAGAGAAATAACCGCTGTCACATCAGGTATGAGCGGGCCACCAACGGAGGGTCACGGGAAACTTCCCCCCAGAGCTCCTGTCCAGAACAGAGATTTTACAATAAAGCAGGTGAAGCTCCTGGAATTATCTGACAAATATTTACTCGTAGTAAGGGAAGGGAACAGGAAACTAATATTTGCTCGTAGTTGTCTCTCTTTGACGTTTTCTTACCAGCAGTAAGAGCAGCAAGAGCACGTTTAACATGGAGGATGAAGTCTTACTGACTTGAGTGAAGCTACCAAGCAAAGCAACCAAGGTTATCGCTGCACGCAGCGTTTTATGTAGCACAAAACCCAAGGATGCCCGGGTCGGGGCGAGACCCTGCTCACACACGGCTGAGATAGGGGCCAGAACCCACGCACCATGAAAACTCACAATGCAAATAACCATACATGCTTCATGGCAGCAACTGCTGAAATCCCCAGAGCAAGAGCTCAGCCTGGCATAAATCTCAACATTCAGGAGCAGGACAGCAAAAAGAAGAAATCGCTTTCTGCTGCGATAGATACCGATACGCATTTTGGTTTTGTTCAATAAGAAAAGAAAAAAGGCAATGCTTCCTTTGAATCCACAAACACTCAAACAAACTATTTTCCATTTATGGACAAAAAGGCCCAAAAATGTCCCTGAAAATTGAGTTTTAATGACTTTTCCCCCCATCTGCTACAAAGGATGTTTTTCATTCAAAGTATCTTTTTCTCCGTGACATATTTTGGCCAGATGTAGATGATGTGCCTGGACTGCAGAAAAGAGCATTTGATAGCACTACCCGAAAGATAAGCAGCTCAGACAAACCCTTGCAAAAGAAAACCTTTCCTTCAACGTCGGGTCCTTTGCATTGAGCTGCGCCGGTATCATTTCATCAGCCTGCGGAGCAAAGCGGTCCACAGGGATGGATCTGAAAGGTTTGAATAATTCCACATCAAAATGAACTGTACTTGGATGAGACTTCCACCAAAGCATCAAGACAGTACAAGACAGGCTGCGAGAGGCAAGAGGGAAAATATATTCTTGTCAAAATGACATTTCCCTTAGGAGTACAATCTCCACAAAAGCGTTTGCCCGCGCGCATTGTGTTGGTTTTCAGATTCTCCGCTTCTGAAACACATTACGCCGGGTACTTGAATAATTATGTTTGACTTATTTAACAATTTAACATTCGCACGCTTGGCTTTACAGCTGGAGGAATAAAATCACATGTTTGAGTGACTAAAAGGAAAAAAAGACGGTTAGACAATCTATGTATATTTATGCAATCGTTTCCCCGCTCTGAAATTACATTTGCAAAGAAAACGTTAAACTGAGCAAATCCTCTCCCTCGCTGGCTGCCAACGGGATTTTAAGCGGTATGACCGGCTGGCAAACAGCCACAACCGCGGATGGGGAAAAGCGAGGGCAGCCGCCAGCCTCGGGCAGGAGGAGCAGCTGCCTGACCCTGCCTGCGCTGCTCCAGCACCAAACCTCCGCGTTCCCACCACGGCAGGACCACGGTATAGGCACCCATCCACCCAACACCACCTCGAAGGAAAAACCACCCGATGGGGTGACAGCTGTCAATCAGCGCACCTGTGCTCTCCTGGGGGTGTCCACGGGCACCCCAAAGGTCAAACAAGAGCTGGCTTTCTTCTCCCATCAGCAGGGTCCAGGCTTGGTGGTGCCTCTGCAACGCCGTGGAGGGACCTCACTTGTTTTGCAGCTGATGCACGCAATGGAACACGGCTCTTCCGAGCAAGCAAGGCATGCCAGGAACGCAGGAGCTATGAACAGGGCTCTCCATCCTTCAACTGACCCAGGATCAGGGTTTTCTTCTCTACACCACTCGCCAGACCTCAAGAAGGGCAATTGGTTCAATGCTTACTCCAAGGATGCTCCCAGCAATAGCCAGCACCGTCCCTCCTCGCCTGCCGAGAAACCCCCACTGCACGGCCCCACGCCAGCCCTTCTGCAATATTCATCAGGGATCCTCGTTACAGCACCCGGTACCCGACACCAAGGGGGATGATGAATAAGGATGTCCACAGAGAAGAGGGCAGAGAAAAGGGAATAAATGGGCTTAAACAGAAAAAAAAAAAAAAGGCTTTCCAAAATCTTACAACACGGATAAATTTGCCACCTGAGCCACATACCCTGTATTTGCTGGGATATCCTCCTTGCCTACTACCTGACCAGGAACTAAAGCCTGTCCCTGGCCACCACGGTCTGGTCCCATCCCCCCCAAGACCCCACTTTGCCCCAACCCTGCCTGGGAAACACAGGCTACGAGAGGGGAGACCCGAGGGTCTGACGGGTTAAGAGAGGACGAGAAACAACAGAACAGTGATTGCTGCCCCACCGAGGGCCCCCCGGTTATCGCCACGGGGAATACCGAGGTGATGCGCTGCTAACAAAGGCTCCGCTAATGTGTTTTTCATAAAGTGCTTTATTCTGATAACGCCGTGGAGCAATATCAGCAATAAATGTCTGCAAGCACCATGGTGGCACTGAAATCTGTGAAGCCAGGGATAAAAGCTGATGGGCCGTATACCAAAGCCATTCAGCATTTATTAACACTTCTATTAATTGTCTATCCAAGCTATTTATATCAGAACCTCTCCATTAAAAAGCATCATCCCAGCTTGCTACATCCCACCTTCTTTATTCACACCTAAAGACACACTGCGAGGGGGTCTGAGCTGGGGTTATCCCAGTTTAGCCCAGTAAAGCCCCAGCACGTCATCCTGCCCAACACCAGCATCGCTCAGCCCCTGCCCATAAACAACAGAGGATCTCTTCATCTCTTCATCCCAGCCCCGGATAGGGGTCACAGCACACCAGCCACAACCAGAAAATGTTTTCATGGTACATGAGCAAAGGATGGGACGTGTCTAAAGCAATCCCCATCAGTCCGAGCAGCGGTGTGAGCTTCTCCTGCACGGTGCCGTGCGGTGCAATTAGGCTGTAACCGATACTGCACTGCAGGACAGAGTTAAAATAAATAAAATTACAAATAAATACACAAGGAAGTGCAACCTGTGGTGTTAGAAGCTTGTTCGTCACCAGAATTTTAACTTCAGAGAATTTTTCTACCCAGAGAGACTCAAGTCGCTCGTGAATTTGCATTTACGATATAAATAGGGAGCGCTCCGCTGCTCCATGTGCTGTCCCCCTTCCCCTCCCCATGCCCACTGTAAAGCTGCATGATGGTGAGACCAGAAAAGATAAGCTTTGATGGGGAAAAACTATACAGAAAAAGGACCAAAACTATATTAAACTATATTAAAAAAAGCCAGCACGGAAACAAGTTCAAACAGCTCCCTGTAAAGCAGCTCGGCTCTCTGGGGCTCCATTTAGCAGACATCCTTTTATTAGAAAGTCAGGGAAGATGACTGCTTAGCAGTTCCAATAAAGAATAGGTGGATGGGGAGGGAGGATTTTTTTTCCATTAAGAATACAGAAGGGCCTAAGGCAGAAAGAAGGGAAAACCTCCAGATCCAGGATTCAAGAACAAAAAAAAAAAGGGGGGGGGGGGATGAAAAGTGAGACTCCACAACCAGCACTGCATCATCTCTGCTCCACGTGCACCTCTAACAGAGCTGCCTGGCACACTGGATGGGGGGCATGATGGCTCTTATCGCAGAAACCCTCAAACATGCAAGAGCCTGGAAAAAGTCCCCAGTTTTTATGAGCTCCCCTCCCCAGCAAGGGCAGGAATTGCCCCCGTCCCACCCAGCAGCAGGGAAGCAGCATCTTCCCACAAGAGCTGGATGCAGAGCGAGGCAGCCAATGCTCTTCATCACCAAAGAGCTGCCAGTAACAATTCTTCCCAGGGCCACAGTCCTCTGGGCTAAACCTTGGGTCTGCTCCGAATTTATCATTGTGGGATATTCTTAATCCTCATTACCATCAAGGTGTCGGTGTGCAAGCACAGATCGAGGTGCTTGAGGTTGATCTGGTGCTTATTTACCCACTGAGCTTGCTCTGGGCTGCCACAGCTCCTTTCCACTCCACCTCACCCCAGCTTAAGACTGGTCCAACCATCACACAAATCCTGGCACAGTAAAGAAGAGAGAGGACAAATGCCTGCAAAGCAGCAAAAATCATCACCTAAAGGATCACAGAAGTAATCTAACAGGCTTCAAAAATTCACAACCACCGCCAGCACCGTGGGATGTCCAGCCACAGAGCAAGCCACCATCAACCTCCACCCCAGTTTTTCATCAGAATGTTAAATGATGATGCAATGTGGTCTTTGATAGCAGAGAAAGACGACCAGAGAGACCATCTGTTTTCAGCCATCTGATGGTTTCTACCACACCCGTCGCCAGAGCAGACTCTTCGACATGTTGCATTATCTAACCCCAAACACGGCAAAAACAGGCTGGAGATGTTAATAACAATCATCGCATTGCACAGCTTTTTCCACGTTGCATAGGAAGAGAACAGGAGCTGTAACACGTAAAAAATGCACTGTTAAAAATAACAATAAAAATGCATCTATTTTGGCCCTAAGGCCCATAGAGAGAGATGTTTCATTATCCAAGGCTAAGAACATAATTACGCTTTAATAATTCTATCAATACAAAAGGAAGATCTTTTCGGCTTGCTCTGCTATTCTACAGCTGCACTGGAACGGGAACCCCGAGATGAGCACCACTCCAGCCCCTTCACCTCCTCCAGGATCCAGCCCAGGGCTCGCTGCAGCATCACAGGACGATCCCCCAGCGCTGCGGGGACCCTAGGCGCAGCCTCCTCCAGCTCCCCCCACCTCCGTATCCCACGCACACCTATAAATGGAGCATCAGGAATCCCCATGTGCAGGTGGCAGCCCAAAGCATCTCCTCTTCCCCTCCGGGCAGAGGTGAGATCCTCGTTTCAGCAAAAAAATAACTCAATTATCAGCCTTTAGGAGATCCGGTAAGCTCAGCATCGCACCGGCAAGCTGCAGACCCCCTAATTCGGCTTCTCCAGGCATCAGGGTGAGCTTGCCGCAAGCCCCCCGACCCCGGGGTGGGTTTCATTGTCGGCTTGCAGCCGGAGCCGAGCGGTGCCGAATCCACGCAGCTCGCTTGGCACTAAAATTTGGTTTCCATAGAAACGGGTAGCTAGCGCACAGGAGCTCAATCTTATTTACTCAGTTAAAGAAAAAGGGCTTTCCAAGGTGTGATTTAGACCCAGGGGTAAGCGCAACATTAGTGGGAACACAAGGATCTCACGATGGCAAGGAACGTGGCATTTAGATAAACAACGCCTGCTTTTTTCTTTGATATCAATTAATATAAGACTTAACATAAATTGACACACACCCCTTTAAAAAGCCCCACGTCCCATTAGCTTTCTTAATAGACACTTAAGTTTTTTATCAAATGCTAGTGATTTTTGGAAGATTAATCAGAAAGAATAACAACATTTTATTCATTGTAACTTGGGCACAACCATCATTTAAAGCCAGTATCCTGACCCCAAGCCCAACGAGATATCCTCAAACTGGAAGCTATCACTTTTTGTCAGTAGATAGATTTAGACTGAACCAGATTTAGTGCAACACGCACAAATCACTGACTTCTCCTGGCAAAAGCAGAGAGAAATACCGACCACGCGAGCAGCCTCGCTGCAGCAAAACGCTGCGTTGCTTGTTTGCAAAACATGTAATTTTAGTTGCATCCCTCGCTCTGAGCTAAGAGGTTACTTGTGTACCCGCAAACACGTACGCACACAAAGTCTGTTAACGTTTTGAATGTTAAGATTTATAGGTTGGAGATATCCTGAAAATTACTCTGCCTTGCCCTGCACAATTGCAGAGTTAGAATATGTATTATTTTGGATGAATAATACATGATGGCACTGTAAATCTAGTCCCAGCTGAGAACGTGCTCTCCGGCAAGGAGCCGGGAAGGTTTCTGGGACTGCACTGCGCTGGCTGGAGGTAGCATTTAGCTCTTTGCTAATGAAGGGAGTTGCTGCTCCAGCACGGAAAAGGGGCTGGAAAATTTTAATTAATTAATG
>WKFP01014253.1:160796-203769 GCA_011057875.1 Pterocles orientalis
ACAGTGATTGCTGCCCCACCGAGGGCCCCCCGGTTATCGCCACGGGGAATACCGAGGTGATGCGCTGCTAACAAAGGCTCCGCTAATGTGTTTTTCATAAAGTGCTTTATTCTGATAACGCCGTGGAGCAATATCAGCAATAAATGTCTGCAAGCACCATGGTGGCACTGAAATCTGTGAAGCCAGGGATAAAAGCTGATGGGCCGTATACCAAAGCCATTCAGCATTTATTAACACTTCTATTAATTGTCTATCCAAGCTATTTATATCAGAACCTCTCCATTAAAAAGCATCATCCCAGCTTGCTACATCCCATCTTCTTTATTCACACCTAAAGACACACTGCGAGAGGGTCTGAGCTGGGGTTATCCCAGTTTAGCCCAGTAAAGCCCCAGCACGTCATCCTGCCCAACACCAGCATCACTCAGCCCCTGCCCATAAACAACAGAGGATCTCTTCATCTCTTCATCCCAGCCCCGGACAGGGGTCACAGCACACCAGCCACAACCAGAAAATGTTTTCATGGTACATGAGCAAAGGATGGGACGTGTCTAAAGCAATCCCCATCAGTCCGAGCAGCGGTGTGAGCTTCTCCTGCACGGTGCCGTGCGGTGCAATTAGGCTGTAACCGATACTGCACTGCAGGACAGAGTTAAAATAAATAAAATTACAAATAAATACACAAGGAAGTGCAACCTGTGGTGTTACAAGCCTGTTCGTCACCAGAATTTCAACTTCAGAGTATTTTGCTACCCAAAGAGACTCAAGTCACTCGTGAATTTGCATTTACGATATAAACACGGAGCGCTCCGCTGCTCCATGTGCTGTCCCCCTTCCCCTCCCCATGCCCACTGTAAAGCTGCGTGATGGTAAGACCAGAAAAGATAAGCTTCGATGGGGAAAAACTATGCAGAAAAAGGACCAAAACTATATTAAAAAAGCCAGCAAGGAAACAAGTTCAAACAGCTCCCTGTAAAGCAGCTCGGCTCTCTGGGGCTCCATTTAACAGACATCCTTTTATTAGAAAGTCAGGGAAGATAACTGCTTAGCAGTTCCAATAAAGAATAGGTGGATGGGGAGGGAGGATTTTTTTTCCATTAAGAATACAGAAGGGCCTAAGGCAGAAAAAAGGGAAAACCTCCAGATCCAGGATTCAAGAAAAAAGAAGGGATGAAAAGTGAGACTCCACAACCAGCACTGCATCATCTCTGCTCCACGTGCACCTCTAATGGAGCTGGCTGGCACACTGGATGGGGGGGCATGATGGCTTTTATCGCAGAAACCCCCAAACGTGCAAGAGCCTGGAAGAAGCAAGGGCAGGAATTGCCCCCATCCCACCCAGCAGCAGGGAAGCAGCATCTTCCCACAAGAGCTGGATGCAGAGCGAGGCAGCCGATGCTCTTCATCACCAAAGAGCTGCCAGTAACAATTCTTCCCAGAGCCACAGTCCTTTGGGCTAAACCTTGGGTCTGCTCCCAATTTATCATTGTGGGATATTCTTAGTCCTTATTATCATCAAGGTGTCGGTGTGCAAGCACAGATCGAGGTGCTTGAGGTTGATCTGGTGCTTATTTACCCACTGAGCTTGCTCTGGGCTGCCATAGCTCCTTTCCACTCCACCTCACCCCAGCTTAAGACTGGTCCAACCATCACACAAATCCCAGCACAGTAAAGAAGAGAGAGGACAAATACCTGCAAAGCAGCAAAAATCATCATC
The DNA here is from genome assembly GCA_011057875.1 of Pterocles orientalis. Classification (NCBI taxonomy): domain Eukaryota; kingdom Metazoa; phylum Chordata; class Aves; order Pterocliformes; family Pteroclidae; genus Pterocles; species Pterocles orientalis. Next base: position 162,514 of record WKFP01014253.1, read on the forward strand.
TAAAGGATCACAGAAGTAACCTAACGGGCTTCAAAAATCCACAACCACCACCAGCACCATGGGATGTCCAGCCACAGAGCAAGCCACCATCAACCTCCACCCCAGTTTTTCATCAGAATGTTAAATGATGATGCAACGTGGTCTTTGACAGCAGAGAAAGACGACCAGAGAGACCATCTGTTTTCAGCCATCTGATGGTTTCTACCACACCCGTCTCCAGAGCAGACTCTTCGACATGTTGCATTATCTAATCCCAAACACGGCAAAAACAGGCTGGAGATGTTAATAACAATCATCACAGCATTGCACAGCTTTTTCCACGTTGCATAGGAAGAGAACAGGAGCTGTAACACGTAAAAAATGCACTGTTAAAAATAACAATAAAAACGCATCTATTTTGGCCCTAAGGCCCATAGAGAGAGATGTTTCATTATCCAAGGCTAAGAACATAATTACACTTTAATAATTCTTTCAATACAAAAGGGAGATCTTTTCGGCTTGCTCTGCTATTCTACAGCTGCACTGGAACGGGAACCCCAAGATGAGCACCACTCCAGCCCCTTCACCTCCTCCAGGATCCAGCCCAGGGCTCGCTGCAGCATCACAGGACGATCCCCCAGCGCTGCGGGGACCCTCGGCGCAGCCTCCTCCAGCTCCCCCCACCTCCGTATCCCACGCACACCTATAAATGGAGCATCGGGAATCCCCATGTGCAGGTGGCAGCCCAAAGCATCTCCTCTTCCCCTCCGGGCAGAGGTGAGATCCTCGTTTCAGCAAAAAAATAACCCAATTATCAGCCTTTAGGAGATCCGGCAAGCTCAGCATCACACCGGCAAGCTGCAGACCCCCTAATTCGGCTTCTCCAGGCATCAGGGTGAGCTTGCCGCAAGCCCCCCGACCCTGGGGTGGGTTTCATTGTCGGCTTGCAGCCGGAGCCGAGCGGTGCCGAATCCACGCAGCTCGCTTGGCACTAAAATTGGGTTTCCATAGAAACGGGTAGCTAGCGCACAGGAGCTCAATCTTATTTACTCAGTTAAAGAAAAAGGGCTTTCCAAGGTGTGATTTAGACCTAGGGGTAAGCGCAACATTAGTGGGAACACAAGGATCTCACGATGGCAAGGAACGTGGCATTTAGATAAACAACGCCTGCTTTTTTCTTTGATATCAATTAATATAAGACTTAACATAAATTGACACACACCCCCTTTAAAAAGCCCCACGTCCCATTAGCTTTCTTAATAGACACTTAAGTTTTTTATCAAATGCTAGTGATTTTTAGAAGATTAATCAGAAATAATAATAACAAATGAGGAAACCTGCAGCTCTAGTGACGGGTTATTCATTGTAACTCAGGCACAACCATCATTTAAAGCCAGTATCCTGACCCCAAGCCCAATGAGATATCCTCAAACTGGAAGCTATCACTTTTTGTCAGCAGATAGATTTAGACTGGACCAGATTTAGTGCAACACCACAAATCACCGACTTCTCCTGGCAAAAGCAGAGAGAAATACCGACCACGCGAGCAGCCTCGCTGCAGCAAAACGCTGCGTTGCTTGTTTGCAAAACATTTAATTTTAGTTGCATCCCTCGCTCTGAGCTAAGAGGTTACTTGTGTACCCGCAAACACGTACGCACACAAAGTCTGTTAACGCTTTGAATGTTAAGATTTATAGGTTGGAGATATCCTGAAAATTACTCTGCCTTGCCCTGCACAATTGCAGAGTTAGAATATGTATTATTTTGGATGAATAATACATGATGGCACTGTAAATCTAGTCCCAGCTGAGAACGTGCTCTCCAGCAAGGAGCCGGGAAGGTTTCTGGGACTGCACTGCGCTGGCTGGAGGTAGCATTTAGCTCTTTGCTAATGAAGGGAGTTGCTGCTCCAGCACGGAAAAGGGGCTGGAAAATTTTAATTAATTAATGGTATTCAAACCCCATGCACATCACTTTCCATGACAGCCCAAATCTCTTCCCACCAGAGACCCCGGGGCTAACTCCAGCCCTTGCCACTGGGAACTGGGGTCAATTTAAAATAAATGAAGCACTTGCAAACATTTCCTTACTTTGGGGGGAACGGGGGGCGAAGCGCATTGCTTAAGCAAAGGTCACTGAATAAAGATGACCTGTAAAACGTGGGGAAGGATTATGTCTAATCCCATTTCACGTGGCTCAGCCATCCTCCTGCAAAAGGCACAGATTTTGCCGAGTCCAGAGGATAGCAGGGGGGCTGCCCCCAGTCCAGCCCCATCCCCAGGCCAACGGGGACCACCCCCGGGATGTCCCACCCCAGGACAGGCACATTTCCAGTGTCACATCAGCCATCTCGCTTGCACAACCAAGCCACGAAACCAGACCAGCTCCTGCTCGGGCCAGCACTTCTCCACACCAGACCAACTCCCCTGGAAAGTGTCCCAGCTCTGGACAGACATTTCAACTAGTTATTTTTAAAATGACCGTGGAAGTGAATTTTCCAGCCAGACTGACAGCATCTGATGTCTGCTCATTAGCTGAGCCTGGGATGACATTGCTCGTGGCTCTGCCAGGGCAATAAAGGAACCAGCTAGCAAACAAAGCAAAAAATCAATATGGATGAGTGTAATATTTTTCATAATGTCTTTATTGTGCACAGCTTCCTCACACAGCTATTATTAGACACGCTTTCTCTTCCTTTCGCGGGCAATGAAGAGACGGGAAGTGTTCTTATTCACAAACACCACACCAGAAAATCCTACAGCGATTCCATCATCCCTGAAGAGCTGATAAATTAAACCCAAATAACAGCCTAAATCAAATATCCACCCTAACTGGCAGAGCCAGTTTCCTAGACACATCCCGAAGCCCCAGGTCCCCCAGCTGATGCTGGCAGGGGCTGGGGACACCCACGTGGCTCCAGGTCCCCCGAGTCGTGCCCCAGGAAACGCACTGAGCCCCTGGATGCTCGTGGTACAAGAAAAGGAAGAAAAACTCCACTCAGCAGGAAACTTTGCTAGCAAACGCAGCAGAATCACATCCTTCCTGAAGGCATCCTCTCCGTGAAAGCGGTGACCCCAAACGACCCATGCTGAAGGGAGGTTGGGTTTTGCAGAGCACCGGGCGCATGCTGTGCCATAGGGAACTGTGCCATGAACGAGGCAAACCGGGAGGACCGACCACTTGCAATAAGCATCATCCTGCCCCAAAAGAGCTGCCACGAAGGGAGGAGCAGGACTGGCTTGGGGAAACACTTCCAGGCTCCCACTGCCACCAAGCCCAACCCAAGGCTGATGCAGCAGAGCCCAGCTCCCTGCAGCCTGGCTTCCCGCATCACGGGGTGCAGTACCCAGAGCTGGAGCCCCCATTTCGGGGGACTGTGCACCCTGGGGTCTGCTGTGCACCAGCCTTCTCTGCACATGTGTGTTTATTGGAGTGCAGAGATCTGCTCTGCCCTGCCTGGTCCCGCTCTGGCGTTATCAGTGGGGCCACTCCGGTATGCAATTATTTATGTTGCATGCATTTATTTATTTTGCATACATTTGTTTATTTTGCATGCATTTATTAAGCGGGTGCTGCAGGATAAGCACGGAAACATTGCCATCTCCACGCAGGAGCATCGGACAGCGGTGCCACAGTGGCAGCAGCTATCTCCCCATCCCTGCCAGGAACTCCCGCCACGCTGAGCAGGATCAATGTCTCCCAATATCGATCAGGTGCAGCGAAAATTACCTTAATTACCCACACAGAGCCAATGCCCCGCCAAGGTTAGAGCCAGCCGCGCTTTCAGGCTTGGTGTGTGGAAAAGCTCTTGAACACAAAGGTGAAACCGCTGACAGCAAAAGCATGAAAAGCAACAGTAGTTACCTGCCAGATCTGACAAGTCACTGCCATCCTCTTCTGTCCCCCATGTCACCTCCTGACAACCTCCCTCCAATTGCTTCGACTATCTTCTGACATGTCACATCAAATAACAGCGATGCTTTCACAAAGTCCTTCAATATACAAGCCTAACCCCACTGTCAAAAAAAAAATCTGGACACTTCATAGTACCTGGCAAGATGCTCTTATAATTTATATTCTTATATATGTTCTTATAACATATATTCTTATATATAAGAATATATATATAAAAAGATACATATATATCTATATATAAAGAGAGATATAAAATATTATCTTTTATTTTAAGATAATCTTGTCCTTCTGCCATCAGGACAGTGCTGGGCTTTGCTCGCCAGTAAAGTGAACTGGAGGAGAAAGGTGCGGCTGCAGGTCCCAGCCCCGCTCGCAGCTGGGTGTGAGCTAGCACCAAAACCACCCCTTGCTGCTCCATTGGATGGGACTTTGTCCCAGTAACGGGGCAGCTGATCGCCTCCGAAGGCAGGTGTGCAGGGAAATCACCACTTTTTCTGTGCGATCGGGTGGTTTTTGGTACCTGCACCAGGGCGGTTGAATGTAATAAGGGATAAAAGAAAAAGAAATCATTCCTCTGCGGCTCAGCTCTTGGTGAGTAAGCAGAAAGCATTGATTAAAAATGAGAAATGAGAAGAGGAAGTGCCTCTCTGCTTCATAAACAGCTCAGGACACAATGGTTTATACTGTAAATCTAAACAGAGGAATAAATAGCCTCTTCTTGGACACTGGCCTAAACAAAATGATGGCAGGATGGAAGCAGCGCTGCAGGAACAGAGCATCTACACTAAACACTGACGATAAGATCTAAACGAGAAGGACAGATAAGAAGATTTTACCTATCTCAGAATTAGGCTCAACTCGAGGTACCCAGGCAGGCTCCCAGAGTCGAGCCCCTGCTCGGGCTGCAGCCGTGGCACCGCAGCGACAGCCTGGCATCCTTAGGATGCTGGCAGCCTGTAAGATGGGGCACAAAAAGCAAACGGCACACACTGACTCTGGTCAGTGCAATGAGAAATCTGTAAAAAACATCCATCAATTCCGCTATGCCAGCAGCCTGGGGTCTGCCAGCCCTTCTTTCAGACGCCTGTGGCACACACTGATGGGCTTTTACCTGCAGAAAAGCCCCAGCACAGAAGTTACAGGGACTGGGTGTGTTCCTCCATAAGACCAAACTCACTTTTGTTAAGAACCCTCAAAGTCAGTGCAGAGAAATAAAAAAGCAACCTGCTTCCAGCCTGGACAGCAGCGAGCTGCTCTGCCTTCAGTACAGAAACAAATCAGAATGCTTTGGGAGCACCCTGCACAGCAAGAGGTCCTACATGCACCCCGCTCAGTCCCACGCACCCTTAGCACTGCTTTTCCCACCAATTCCGAGCACCGAATATTTTACAGCCGTTAATTAATCCTTGTGAAACCCCTGCAAACCATCAGTGTCATTTTTTCAAACGGAAAACCGGAGGTCTAACGATGCTTGAGTGATGTGGCCAAGGGAAAAACAGGAGGCTCGCGCCTGGGCTGCGTTTCACACGCGCCATGCTGGAAGGCTGGAGGCAGGGAGGACGCCAAGCCCTGCCTGGAACGGCCAAGAAAAACCGAATGTATTTATGTGCACGAGCACTGAACAGCAGGTATAAAGCACTGAGCTACGGTACAGTACAGATCTGTACAAAGGGGAAACGGGGGTTATATATGGCTGTATTTTTAAGCAATATTTATTCTATTCAGCACTCGCAGGATGGTGTAACGCACCGTGGGCTTTGCAGGGAGCGGTCCTACGGCCGGGCTGCAGCTCTGCGTGCCCATGCCAGGCAAAAGGGAAAGAAAAGCTCCAGGATGAGACACAGCCTGTTAGAGATATTTTCTCCTGTGCCCTCGTCCAGGTTCCCACTGGGAAAACACAAGTGAGTTAATTCATTACACCGTCAGGTCCACGAGGGAAGCAGGTCGCAGTGGTTGAAGAGCACTTGCTTTTGGCAATTCAGCCTTTGTCATCGTGCCAGCCACTTGATCCCAGCATTCCCACCGGATTATTGTTGGAGAAGGCAGAATAAATCTCCAAGGGCACTGCTGGAGAAAGGGGGGGAAAAAAAAAAAATTTAACTCTTTTGAAGAGAAAAAAAAAAAAGTGTTGAAAATAAACTTGAGGATCCAGAGGTTAACTCGGCTCCCTGCCTCCTCTGCGCCCGCCCCTCCCCTCGCTTTCCCCAGCAAAATGTGCACAAACACATCCTGTGGCCAGGGCTTTTCATCTGCTGCCAGGGAGATAAAGCGAATTCCTGCTCGGTGCGAGGCAGCACCGGCCCCGGCCGGGACCCAGGCGGGCTGGAAAACACAGCGGCAGCCATATGCCCTGCTCTGTGCTGCCAGGGGACGAGGGGTCCTGCCACCGTCCCCCAGTGGCACCAGGGGACGGTCACTGGCCGCGAACTCAAACCATCGCTCCTTTAGATGGGTGACGGGAAAAACCCACACGCACCTGAGCCCTGCCTGGCACGCTTGTGCGAACAATAGGAGAAAAATACAGTGGGATAGGGCTAAAGGCAGGGGACCCGGCCAAGGGACAAAGAAGGGACAGGCAAGGCCAGCACATCACACTGGGACTGGGCCGGAGGCACAGGCTCACTGGCGCAAATGTTCCAACTTTTGGCACAGATCCACAAACAAGCCCCCAGGCAAGAGCCACCCAGGGATGCTGCTGGAGAGGTGGGAGCACTAAGGGGATGGAAGAGCCCAGATGAGGTGTCCTGCAGGGTCTGGTAGGCACGGGGAGAGCAGCAGCTGCTGGAAGGTACCAACAGAAAATACAAAACTCAGCATGGATTGAAGGCACAGGCTCAGGTCTGGAGTCCAGCAGCGCTCAGCCAGAGCTGCGGGCTCTGGTCCTGCACCAGCATCAGCCCCACATGTCTCCCTGCAAGCCCAGGACGGTCTGACTGCTGATCTCAAGCATTAGAAATAGCTGTAAACTTCACGGGATTTTATCTGGCAGCAGCACGTGAGGAGGCGGGCATCGCACCTGGGGGGAGCGAGCAAAGGAGGTGTAATGAGAGGACAAAGCACAGTCAGGAAAGACAGAAGGGATGGGAAAAAGCAGGAGACCAGGGCTTTTAAGCCTAAAACGTCCTCTTCAGGATTTCCCCATTGCACTAACAGGAGTAAAACAAAGGGTGGTGTCACCAACTCCATCTGCTTCAAGTTTGCTCTAAGCTTACATCTCCCTAATCAAAAAGAAAAAAAAAAATCACCAACATATGCTAAATGAACCCAAATCAAAGTAAACACCCCCACACATCCAGAAAACACCTTTCTTCCTGACCAGCTAAAAATATTGGCACTAATAACCCCACAGACTTCCTGGCTGTATAAATACCGGTGGAGCGGGACATGCAGCAGGACCGCACAGGCTGGGACACCGATGGCAACCTGCTGCCATCGGAGATAACCACCCCTCCGGGATGCTGCACCGCGATCACCATCCAGGGGAGAAAAGGGGCTCTGCTAATGGCTGGGGCTGATGCTCTCCGCTGCTGTTGGCCTTTTAATGACTGGGGAAATGGAAAAACCAATCAAGTTGAAATCACTTTGTCACCATCTATGTATGAGGTTTTGTGTTGAGTTTAAAATATTTTTTTTTCCAGTGAACTCAGAAAGCAGAAATGAGCCCGGCTCCCATTACGGTCGTCAGCTATCGCAGCACTACAGCCCATAGCCCACCAGTCCAAGCTTCCTTACAGCAAACCAGCACAGTGGGAAAGCCGGGGATTTCCACAGGAACTCCATAAACACGGGGCTAATGGACCTCCTCTTGAATGAGGTTTTCTCAGCCAAGCAGAAGGAATCACTTAATCCAGAAGACGAAAGAGACAGAGGACAGGGGAGGGTTCTAGGAAAAGATTCTGGGGTCCACAGAAAGCTCAGGGGGGATGCAGCAGCGTCTGTATTAGCTCCTTTAATGTTTCAATTAAGGCACAAAAATGGAAGAAAAAGCAGAGAGTCACACACGCATGTGACAAACCACTGGTGTGTGCGAGGGAAGCTGTCAAAGCACCTCAGCTGGGAGAGACAGCTGGTGGAGCAGCAAAAGTTAAAGACAGGAACAGCAATTCGAAACGACAAGATGTAAAAACGATATTGCAGTCGACAGAGCTTGAACTCGGTTTATCCCAGCAGCAATCTGGTACGGTGTGCAAGGCAGGAGCCTGGCAGGGAAGGGCTCCCGTGCATCCACAGAACACGCATCCATTTGTCTACGTTTCCATAAGCTGAATCCCAGCATCTGGGCAGCGGAGCGGGGAGCTGCCGTGTCCCCAGCCCTAAGGGCAGCATCACGCTCCTGGGATCGCTCCTGCTGCCTCCCCAGCCCCGCTCGCAGCCATGGCACGGCCAACAAGCTGCTGAATTTGGACTTGATCCTTACAGTCTTTTCCAATCCCCAATGATGCTGTGAATAGCTAAGGGTTGCCAAAATCACACAGCTCGGCTATCTAGCACACCAGAGGGATGATGCTTCTGTACACCCCGTTAGCCACTTCTCCCTTTATGGTCCATAGCACCCAGCAAGAACACGGCGAGGAGCTACCACGATGTTTGCCCATAGAGGTTTCTGCATCTAACACAACAGCGTGTCAAGTCAAAGCATTTGAAACCAGCCGAAAGATAGATTTCCTCACTTCCACTCCTCCCTCCAGCATTTTTGCACATCAGCCGTCCCAGAGCGCCCTGGGAGCGCTCGCGTGCATTAGCTGCTCACACCATGCGAATGGTTGCAGTGCTGAGATTTCAAGTCCAAACAACCCCAAATTTCCAAAACCATCAGTGGTTTCACAGTCTGAAGCAAGTCTTCGTACAGGTCGGCTAGCTTGGAAGCACTCAGGCATCAATATTCTCCAAAAAACTTAATGTGCGGCTTGTTTCCTTCAATCAGAAGCTATTCCAGCCCCTTATCTTCCTAAAAGCTTGGACTTACTTGACTTTTTAACTGATGTACTAAGGATACAGTTGTATTTCAGCAGCTGGTTCTTCTCCCCTGTAGAAAGTCTCTTCCCTGATTGCATCTCTTGCAAACTGCCTGCCATCAGTATCTGCCCAGCCCTGCATCCATACGAGGGGCAGCAGCACCAGCACCACCACCAGACCGGGATGCTGCTTGACTATAATTTCCCAGACTTGCCCAGCTCCTTGGGAACTGATTTATAAGCCTAGTATAAAACCTCATTGGAATCAAAACTAATTTATAGACCCGAGAGCAAAAAGTTTGACATTTTCTAGATCACACACCGTCGCCGTAAATCAATTTCCATTTTGTGTCCCTGTTGCAAGCTCCTTCCAGCCTCGGTAAATAAATGCCAAGAGTAATGAGTTCTGAAACAACCCGCCTGAAAGTAACAAAGAAAATGACAGTCACTGAAAAATCCTTAATACTGCCAGGAAACCTCAAAGCAGATTAAAATAATTACCAAAACCTGAGTGATGAGGCAGAGAAGACCACGAATTTGAGCAAGGAGCTGATTTTCTGGGTTTTGTTTATTTTCTCTTCCTCCTCCAAACAAAGCGATGGAAGATGCGCGGTCCTCTCCTCGTTAGCGACTGCTCTGCGGGAGGTAATCACTTGTTGGAGGAGGACGGGCTGCATGGCGACTTCTGATGCGGGTAACGAGCCTCCAAGTGCTTTCAAGCAGGGAGGCTCCTGGAAAGCAGGAGGGGATAAGCGCCAGCCTCGTGCTCGGGAGGGATTTTACATGGTAAGAAGAGGCAGCTGCAGAGAGCCCCACGGCCCCGTAACGCAGCCATCGCTCACAAGCCCATCATGGGGTCAATTATCAAATTGCAAGCTATAATTTCCTGGAGGATAATTGTTTCCCCCGGTTTTGTTTCTGCCCTGAAAGGTCTGTATTGCTGCAGTTGTGCGAGTCCGAGCTTGAAGATCCTCTCCATCATGTCCTGCCTCAAGATTTGGGATCTGCAAGTGGCAAATGGCACTTTGCAACAGAACTGTCCCCACCCCTCCAGCTGGGGAAAAAAACAAACCTGGTGGCACCACAGTGGGACATGAAACATACACCACTAACCTCACAGACCAGCAGCACTGGAAATGTCAGAAAGGACACCCCCTTTTTCAACACATTAACCCAAAAAGCACGTCAGGCAAAGCGCAGAGGAATGGATGGACTGCGGATAAGTCATCCCGTCATGCTGCATCCTCAGTATCAACAGGAGCACGATCATCCGAGAAACACCGTTTGCAAACCCCCCTTCCCTGGCAGCCCCGGTTCGCTGGGCAGGAGCCCCACAAGCATCAACCCACCTTTCCGGGGTGTTCCTGCCCAACAGTTTACATCGGGCGCCCTTTCCACCTGAGCGGGAAGGTGCGAAGCTGTCAGCAGGAGATGCGCGGGAAGAACTGCGACAATTCAATAAACACTTGAGAAACAGCTTGAACCAGAGCTGACACCCTCTGCCAGCTCATGTTAAACAAGAAGAAAGGGTGAGAAATGCTTTCATAGGAAACAAAAACCTCCAAGAGACGCCACACGACACCAACATCACCGCATCATGAGTGCTGGGACCGCATCGCCTTCGGCATGCGACAAGGCAGGGGATGGGTACAACTGAGGTCCCAGTTTTCACATGGAGAAAGAGAGGAGGCTTTAAAAACCTGAAAATCATCCAGGACGACCACGCACCCATCAAGCATGACCTGCTGTGTTTTATCAGCTTGGCAGCAAACCTGGCTGTCAAGGAGGGAGATGCTTTCGATGCCATCTGCTCTTCTTGTTTTGAAGTCTCCACTCGGTGAGGAGAGAAGAGAGTCTTTGTTCATCAAACCCGAGGGAGTTCAGGTGTTTCTCAAAGCTTCCTTCGCAGAGATCAACTGCTCCTACGAGGCTTGAGGATACTCGAGGATGAAAGGCGAGGGATGTAAAGTAACTCATTTTTATTATTACAAAAGAGTAAAAGCCAACAGTAAAGGCTTGTGCTGACAGCAATCCATCGCTCAGTAACCGCCAGACATTGTTACGCTCAAAGAAAACAGAGAAATAATATTTGAATGAACTAACGAGGTGGCAGAGTTACCAATGAACGCGGCACCCAGCAGAGATTTCACACACACTGACTTCACACACTCGCCCAGCCCGCAGCTTCAGAGGCACATGGTGGGGATCAGACACCTCCCGTGCAGATGAAGTGTCTCCAGAGGCATGCATTGCACTCGGAATTTGATAGTTTTGGGGTTTTTTTATGTTTGCAAAGGAGATGGGAGCTGCAGCCCGGTCAGGGTCAGGAGCCGGCGCATCTCCCCCAGCCCTGCTGCCGAGGGTCCAAACATCCCCAGATACCAAGCGTGACCGGTGAAATCACCTGATGTGCGAAAGCAATCGGCATTTGTGTAGCAGAAGCACAAATTCAGCCCTGAGGCCATTCTCCTGTATGTGGCTTAGGAGCCTCCCGGCACACACGTGCTTCAGAGGAGAGTTACTCGGGAAATAAGAGTGAGGCTAATCACTGGTCCCAGCACTCTAAAGCTTTGGTTACAGTTCAGCAGGAAAAGAAACATAAAAGACTGATACAGAAAAAATCAGAGCAACTCATATTTGTCTCCTATTAAGAAAGCCTGGCTAAGACAGAGCTGCACTCAGAAAAGCAAAAGGACACGCCAGGTCCCATCTGTCCTGGTCTGGCAGCAGACACACTGTGTCCACAGTGCTGGGGAGGATGGAGCCAGGGCAGGATCCCAACGGACCCCCCAAACCACCCCCGGGGTCCTCACACCACAGCTCTCCCAGCCCCGACTCACCTCCCTGGGGCTGGGTGCCCTGGGAGCTATAAAACACGAATGTGGAAAGAATTAGGAAAATTTCTAAGAACTAGCTGAGCTTCTTTAAACAGACATGCAGCAAAGGGTTATCACGAGCGCTGGTCCCTGCTCTCTGCTCCAGAGACACTGCGCATCCCGGAGCCAGCCCAGACTGCTCCATGCTCTGAAATCAACTTTTTCAAGCACCAGAAGAGGGGTGAAAACACACAGAGCTGATGCAAAACCCTGGAGAGCCAGGACTCCCAGCAGAGCAGCCATCGGGCAGAGAAAGCAAACGGAGCAGAGAAAGAGCATCATCTCGGGATGCAGAGCAACACCAGCAGGCTGTGTGTTCCCCAAGGGTGAGCTGCATCCCTGGCTGTGTGACCCAGCAGCTCCGTCATCTCCTTCCGCAGGCGATGGGGATGGGGCACCCTTGTGCTCGCCCTCCCGACTGCAGCATCCAAGCTTGGAGCAGCAGAAATTATGTTAGGAGATAGAAAAAGAAAACAGTTTGCAACTAAAAGCTTAACAGGGATGATTCACACTTCCCTGCTACAGAGAGATGTCCCTATCTGCCAAGTATTGCACCTTGGCTTGGCAAAAGACCGTCACCAAAGCCACCTGAGTCACGTAACCACACCATAAAAGCCCTGGCACAGAGTAAGAGCAATATTTAGGCGTCCTGCTCAAAGAAGGGCCAGGAGAGAAATGAAAACTTTCTATGGCTGCTTTCTATATCTAACAGCTTCATATATTTAGCTGCTGCAAAGGGAAACACGCGGCTGTTGAGAACAATGATACCAGTTCCTGACACCGCGCCGTGCCCCAGGAGAGAGCTGTTTACAGGAAAATCCCTTTGCCCAGGGAGCCTGGCCAGGAAGCCAGCGGATGGCCAACAGCCCACGGCGGGCACCGACACACACCCCAGCCACGCGGCAGCTGGAAAATAACATCCCAAGCGCTGGCGAGGCTGTGGGAACACAGCCCGACCCAAAGGTTTTAAAGCATCGAGCCCCGATGACTTTGCAGGGCTCTTGGCATGAGCAGAGGGGACCCTGGCTGCAGCCTGGGGCCAGGCGGGTGGGAATCGGGGACCCAGCATCGCTCCGGAGCACCGGGGGTCACAGCTCCGGCGGTGCTGCTGCCACGAGATAACCGGAGCTGAACACAGCCTCCAGGTCGAGCAAGTCAACAACATTCCCTGGCAGAAGGAAAAGCAGCAGTGCACCAGCATTGCTGGTCCCAGTGCATGGGAGGTTGGTGGTGCCTGGCTCCTATGGCTCAGGGTGACCCCAGCGCCGTGCATTCAGCCCTCTGTTGACCGATGGACAGACAGACGGACTCCTAGACTTCTGGCAGGATGCTTGCTTGTGTAGGGACCCGTCCAAAGCACATCTGCAGAACGGCACGGGGAGGAAAACCGCCTTGTGAAACGGAAAGGAAGTGGAAAGGGAAAGGATAAGTTCTTTCACTCTCACGAACAAAACAAAAGCCACAAATGATTCCAAATGCATCACAACGTCCAGCCTACAAACAGAGTTACGGCGAATCTTGCTCCAGTTTGCTGTGAAGCGACAAAAGCCCCTTCATCGGATGCTGCGAACACCCTGGCGCACGCAGAGTTATTGCGGTTTCCTCCAGGGATAAAACTACAGCCTCCTCCCTCCTTCCTGAGCCCAGCACTGGCTGGAGAGCCACCCCCAGGGTCTGCCCAACCGGAGCAGCAGCCAGGGCAGGGCAGCAAAGTGCTCCATGTAACGGCCCACGGGAAACGGTCCCACTGCAGAGCATCGTCCGCATGCTGCGGAAACAGAGCCATGGCCGGGACCCGCAATAAATTCATTATCATGAGTGCATTTTATGCCACACTTCAGTTCCAAGCATCAGCACAGGGCATCCTGCAAGCGGTGCGGCTCGAGGATCACTGGTCGTACTGCCGCCGCACCCAGGCTTCCAGTACTTGGGAAAGAGAGCAATAGGTACAGTCCCTGCATCCCAGCCGCATCCCAGTTTTCCAGGGGCGGTGCTGGTGTGGGGAGCTGGGGAAGCAGCAGCGGGCAACCAGAGCAATGGAGACTTTGCACCTCCTCCCTCCGCAGCCGCTGCTAACGAAGCCAGGTCATTTACCATGCACAAACCTTATCGCACCTCATCTAGCAGAGTACAAGATATGTCTATTCTTCTCATAGAATGTACACAACACGCCAGCACAAGCAATCCAATATAATACACCCACGTGTGCACACAGGGGAGGAGAAAGCGAGGACACTTCTCCCCGCAGTGCTATTTCATAGTCTGATGTATCACCCAGGTTCAGCTATGGGATGCACACTAACTTGCATTACTACTTCCTATCAAGTTTAAATACTGATAAAATACTATTTTTTATTATTATCATTTTTTACCTTTTTTTTTTTTAATTCAAAAGCTACCACCCCCAACACTTGTTTGTCTGAGTGAAGGAGTAACCGGGTCTATACAAAGCCTGGCAGAAATGAAGAGGAGACATCTTCCCTGTGATTGACAAGATAAAGCCTCCAGATGATTGACAGGACAAAAGACTTTTGTTTTCAGTTGATAGGCAATGCAGTAATTTTCTTTAAATGGCATCTTTTCTCCCCAAGTCTTTGTGGAAAAAGCACAAACGAACCCCCGTATTGAGCTGTATCGATCCCCTGCCCAGCCAAGGTGGCTGAAGGCCAATTACCTCCGTGTTCTCTATGGCCCAGAGCCTGACGAACCCAAGTAAATCAAACACATGCTTCAGAGCCAACCCTGCTCCCATTATAGACACAATCAGTCTGCAACCGAGCGGCAGCCGCGTTGCACGGCACCAGGGAACATCGCCCATCGTTACACTCCGGGTGAGGAGCCTTCCCCGAAAGCAAACCCTACTGCATCCCTGCCCAATTCCCTCCTTTCCCAGGCTCCAGCCCTTGCTAGCTTCCCTTCCCCAGCAAAAATAAGATCAATGCACTTTATGCATACTATGGTGACAAATTAAAGTTATGTCAGATGTGCCACGCTGATGGGCATCTTGCAGGGAATCCAGTTTAGCTCTTCTAGAGGAGCCGGGATGCTCCACGAGACGGGCAGATGAGCTCTTTGAATCCCCACAGACATCACAGCATGATTCTACCCAGTCGTCTCTGTCACCAGCATCGCTCCTTTAGCATCCCTCACGGACCAAGCCCCTAGAAACACCTGCCTGACTATTTGGGTTACTTCCAGCACCAGGGGTTGGTACATCCCGTGCATTCCCAACGTGCACCCACACCACAAGCCGACCTAGTCCTGCAAACACTTGCATGGAGACAGGCATATGGAGCAAGAAATTCATCCCCAGGGGTGTAACTCTTCCCTTCCCCAGGGATCTTTGCTCGCACAGGGTGACAGCACGCTGTGAAACCAAAGGGCTGTTAAAAAGCGGGTGTCACCCCGTTGATGTGACCTTCACAGCGGATACCCGAGCGGATGCGCTGGCTGCGAGGGGCACCCTCGTGGTGCTGGGAGCATCACCTGAATTATTCAGCTCTGGGGGGATGCGACGGCTGCACGGGAGGGAAGGAGAGGGCAACCCGAGCGGGGTTTGCTCTCACTGTTCCTCTCTGTGCAGTGCTGAGTGGATCAGCTCTCAGAAAAAAACCTAACCATAGATGAAATATAATTTTGTTTTTAAATGACAAAAAAAGCACGCTACAAACAATGAAATGAATCTTCTAAAAAATTCACATTTCAGACAAAAGGATCAGCTGCGCTTCAGCCACAATTCGGCGTATTTCCATTTAACAGTTTGCTTGGGAGGAAAAATATATAAACGAACAAATAGGAAAGCTGACAACACCCAAGCACTGTTATAAAAGTGAGAAAGATCCTTTGCTCTGAGTGCACGAGGTGGTCTGTGCAGGGGACGGATCCTGGCACAGCCGATCCACACATCTCCCCGATGCCTCCAGAATTATCTGCAAAGCAGATCTCGCTCCCGTGCACCTCCGCTGTTTGTGCCACTATTTGGGAACAACACAAAGTCATTCACCAGTGCAAGTGGAAGCAACTCGGAGCATCTGCACTGTGACTTGGGAAAAGCTCCACCGCGTTCAGCTGGAGGGACAAAGGTGATGGACAGAGCCGTTGGACTCTCAGAAGCCAAACCTGACCATCACAACAACGTATATGTACAGAAAAATATATACATGCAGGTCTGTCACAAAAAATCACTGTATCCCACAGAGCCCGTTTGACTGAGTCACCATCCACATTGACCCCGACAAGAGGCAGAAAACATCTTTGTTTGCCGGCAGCAAAAACCCAGCAAGCCAGAGGAAGGAACTGCGCGATCAGCTTTCTGTGATATAATCACAGCTGTGCCCCAGAAACAGTCTTCTTTTTTAAAATAATAGTAATAACAACCTATACACAAAAAGAACAGAAACATTATGCTCTGCCTATGAATGACAACTTAGGAGACCAGGAAAAAAAAAAAAAAACAACTCACACATGTCAAATGACATGGTTGCGAGACCATCTCACATCTGTTATCTGTCTTGTCGCTCCTCATTTCTCCGGCTTTCCCGAGAAGTTCATACATATTTCAAAAGGCCAACAGCTCCATTACTGCTCACTTCTTATAATACTGGAAGATTAGAGTCCGTAAGGGAAAGAAGAGAAAAGAAAGCATCACGGGGAAAAATGTCACCATAGTACTACAATACCATTTACTATTTATCATGTCTCTAAATCATTTTTTATTTGGAGGAGGGCTGCCGGGGTGGGGGGCACAGATTCGGGTGTAGAAACGCAGGTGACTTGGAGCAGGCACGAGGCTCAGACTCTCTCAGCAGCAGCACGGACCCACTCTCAATGTCCTCCTTGTTCTCCCAGCACAATCAGGCTGGAAAACTATTAATTACAAACCAGAGCTGGCGTTCTCCCTTCACAGCAACAACGATGGGGGATAAGATACCCCAGCCTGCTCCCCTGCATGGGGTTTGCTCTGGCAGCAGAGATGCAACCAGAGTGCTGGGCAGCACCACCCACGCTGGGGTTTTTGGGTGGTTTTTCCTTTTTTTCCTTATTGCTTTTGCTGACAACCAATTTCTTTGAGCAGTTTTGCTCTTTTTTATTTTTTTAAAAAGAAAAAATAAATTGAAGCTGCAGTTTGTTAGTGACTCGGAAAAGAGCAAGCACCGAGTTTCAGTAACTTCTCCCGTGAAGTCAGAGCTGTAACAGCTCCGTGCTCATACCCCACGGGAGGGCTTGACTTCACTCTATAATCCTGAGCCCAGTGCAAAGAAACCCAAGGCCAGCAGAAATCTCATGCTCACACTTTGATCTGACCATAAGCATTTTATCACCGTTTCAAGGACCGCTAAGGTGATCAAAGCCAGCTCCTGGGGGGATGAAG
Organism: Pterocles orientalis; assembly: GCA_011057875.1. Taxonomy (NCBI): domain Eukaryota; kingdom Metazoa; phylum Chordata; class Aves; order Pterocliformes; family Pteroclidae; genus Pterocles; species Pterocles orientalis. The sequence goes on from WKFP01014253.1 coordinate 179,610, forward strand.
CAGCCTGGGCATCACTTTGCATTTAACCAGCCTGCTGCCAGAGAGCAGGACCAGCCGAAGGTATCCTCTGTAAGCCAGTCACAGCAATGGCATTTCTTGGAAAAAGTGAGAGCGGAGGCAGCTGGCCGTGGCTGCAGGGCTGGAAGGACCATGCTGGGCAGCGGGAGGGCAAGAGCATCCCTGCTGAAGCATCACAGACACCATGTCTGCATCAGCCCACCACTACAACAACTATCTATAGTTCATGATACTATTTTCATCCTACACAGTCAGGATCCAGTTCTGTGAAAACCTGATGTCTGTGTGTCTTTTCACCGTTAAAAATGTGGGGAGGAAAAAAAAAGTTACTGAAATGCCTCGCAGGTTACCATTCAACACGAAATACCATAGCTGTGGCAAAGGCAACCTGGCAGAGGAGCTCTCACCAGATCATCTGATGACGATGATCAAATCATCCGATGATGATCCTGCAAAGCAGGACCACTGCTCCAGCGTGGGGAGCCCAGCCACAGCGTTCCCAGCACACAGGGACACACAAATTTCATTTATCAGGGTCAACTCTTTTTTGACCAGGGAATAGCCGGCTGGAGCAGGAGGGGACAAAACCACCGATTCTACGTTAACTTTAAAGCTGTTTGAAGAGTTACTGCTCCGCACTCTTGTGCATCCACACACGGCACGTGCAGCTCACTGCTACGCTCCAGCAGCTCTTCTGTCTTTAGCAGCTGGGGTCCTAACACCGCTAACCGGGATTTAATTTGCTCTTGCTAATATTTTATCCATGGTATTAGGTCATGTTTCCCTTTCCACTTGAAAGGCATTTTCAGTTTATTGGCAGCAGGGAAATTAATAGAGAAATCATTAGAAAGCATAAGGCAAGGGCTGTGCAAATCACACACCACGGAAGATTATTTCCAAACAATAAAATTAATTGGTGTCATCAGCCACTAGCAGAAACGCAGGGAGAGTTCGCATTAAAAAACATAGAGGATTATTGACAGCCCGTGCCTCCTCATACATAAAACATTTGATGGCATAATTTTATTTTATTATTTTCTATGCATGAAGGCTTTCCCTGCACGGAGCTGCAGAGGCGAGTGGAACCAGACAGCACGAGGCATCTGGGACAGCGATACCACAGCGATGCCCCAGCTCTCACCTGCACAAGGAGGCTAGGAACCATCCAAAGACCCGGTGGGTTTGGTCGCCTGGCTTCAGGCAGTATTAACCACGCTGATTTGCAGAGGACAAGCACTCAACACCTCCTGCAAGTCAAGCCCTGGACCCAAATTTACTGATTTGTTTCAAGCACCAGGGACAAAAGGACTTGCCTGTTGCAGGTGCTTCCAGGGAGCAAATCCCACCACAAACTCCTCAGCCCTGGCGCAACCCATGTTCAGCTCCCAGACCCTGAAGCAAGCACCCTCCAAGGTTCAGAGCATCTTCCTGGGCTCTCCGTCACGCTGGGGTCTGGCCCCTTGGTGACCCGTGGAAGCCACACAAGCAAGAACAGAGGATTTTGACCCTGGCTACAGTATTTTTCCCCAATATCCAGAAGTGGCTGCAAACCAGTAAACTCCATGCACTTGAGAGAGGCAGGTAAGGTCATTATCTGAGCAAAGCAGAGTAAATACTACAGTGCTGCCACCACCACGGTGATAAAAAAAAAGAGAAAAAAACTATTAATTCCAGGTCTTGAGAAGGCATGTATGAATTTGTTTTGTTTCGGAAGAAAAAGAATAAATAGTAGCCTCCAGTCAAGATAATATTTATTCGCATGCTTCACTTTGAAGCTCAGCCCCTGTCGGCTTCACGTGGTGCGTGCACACACTAAAGCTCCTTGAGAAGAGAGGTTTCCGAAAGCACAGCCCCGAGCACGGAAAGGAAGAAAGGAAACTGTTCAAACCCAGGTATTAACGAAGCAAAATAAGCCTCAGCACCAGGGAATTACCACTGTCCTTCCAAAATACAAAGAATTTAAGTGGTTTTATTATTGCGCCTCCCCCGCACAGTGCAGACCTGGAGAGCAGCTCTCTGAGGCTCGGGGAACTGAATTTCATGGCAGGAAAAGCAAAACGAGAAGAGCCCAGCTCATCACCAAGATAAATCCCCATCCACTTGATTCCTGCCATAAAGAGGGATTCCTCTATCTGTCATTTCTTCCTGCCATCACCTGCACGTGTTTCCACACTTGCGTGAATACCTGGAGAGCTTCAGGCAGGGAACAGGCAGGAGCAGAGCGGCAGCGACAGGCAGAAACGTGCTGGGGCTGGTGGCCATGCAGCCGCTGCAAAGCCTTGGAAAGCACCATCACCCCCAACACCCCCCTGGGAAACTCCTGCCCAGCCCCATGGAGGAGGTACTGAGACGTGAACTTGTGAGATTGCTCTTTTCTTAAGGAACTCTGGGTATTTCCTTCTTCACGCATGTGCCTCAAGCAGAAACCACCAGCCCAGGGCTGGGCAATGGGGAGGCAGCTTTCTGCACCCAGCCTCAGCACCTGAACCCCAAATGTCAGGTCAGGCTGCAAACTGCACGAGGTGACAAACCTTTCTGCACTTTGCAAACATTTCAGTGCAGGTTTGCTCAGCACATACCAAAGAGCAGAAAAGCAAACAGCCCTGCCTTCTCCAAACAGAAGCACCACCAGGCTCACGCTGCAAAGAGCCGTGGTTAGCTCCTTCCTTCGCCCCCCAAAGCAGGGAATATTTTTTTTCCCAAAATACTAAGTGCATCACAATAATTGGTACCAAAATCCCTCTTCCACTTCACCTGCCGTATTGCCCAAAATGCAAACACACAGGAAAGGAAAGTTTCCCTCTGCACAGCTTGCATCTCTTCCCTCTCTCCATGGATCTTCTCACCGGCTTTATTAAACACGTGGGTAAACCAGGATGCTAAATCACACCGATACCCTTAATGAACACTACTGGGTAATGCCTCTCACCTGACCTTTCTTTCAGTTGGGTCACCCATATTTATGAGTCATGCTTCATTTTTCCTTAAGCATGCCCTTGTTACGGCATTTACTCGTTTATGTTTCAGAAGAGAATAGGGTAAAAACGGATTTAATGGAGCTAGAAATAGAGCAGAGCAAAACCACAAAAATCTAAAGATCTGCTCGTCCTCCAGACAGCTTACAGGAGCAGGAACTCACTGGGACCAATTCTAATCGATCCCTAGCTCTTCACAAGCCTTTCTGCGGCAGGACAGAGCTGGAGAAATATCTGGGAAGAGCAAAGTGCCTGAAGTTACGTGTTTTTTGGCTGGTTTACACCCCGAGCAAACACAAGTGCCTGTTGTGGATCACAGCGTGTGGGACTGTGACCTCCCAGAACCCAACAGCTCCCGGGACCAGCACAGCAAACCCCAGCTTTCAGAACACTTTCTCCACCAGCCAGCCCAAGCAGTGGCATCTCCGATTCCCTGCTGCCAGGGCTTTGGGCACTGCCCTTGCCCAGAATTTCGAAGGTCCCTGCTGCTGTGAAAACAAACAGCCCAAAGCTGAGCATCCCTGGCCCCAAACCATACATCCCTGGAGTGTCCCTGGCCAGCTTCTGCTCAGCCTAATCCAGGGCAGGTCTTCCTAACCTTCTCTTGCTTTTTGAATTTTCCCCTTATCAGGGTTAACACCAATTAGCTGACAAAACAAAGGTGGGGAAGGGTCAGGCTCTGAAGGATAACTGCTCTGCTGTGAGCCATCGGCCAAGAGGCACATCAGCAAGGGGCAGCTAAACCCTTCCTAGGTGCCAGAAAAGGGCTGTGGGAGGTGGGAGAAGCTGCCCACAGCCCTGGGGAGCCCCAACCCATCTGCAGAGCACGGACAGGCTGGGACACTCCTCTGCCATGTCCCCTGCCAAGGAACAGAGAGGACAGGCTCTCATCACACCACGGCTCCGTCCTCTCCAGCCCAGCCTGGCCACCAGTTCTGGTCCCATGCAGGGTCTGGCAGCCACACCAGCGGCTGTGCAGAGCCACTGGGATGAATTTTGGTTCCCTGCTGGTTCAGTTCCTCCAACAAAGTCAAGTGGGATCCAGCCAAATGCCTCTGCAGCCCATAGCCTGTCCTGCAGGGAGGATTCCTGGGAGGTTTTATGAGAAAGGAGGAGACTTCATGGTAGCCAAAACCAGCAGTGCTTCAGGCCAGCCCAGTCCCCAGGTCCTTTGCTGTGAGGAGCACAAGCCACACACAGCCCTGGGGAAAACCACCCCTCCAGCCCATCCCTGCTCCCCTCGCCAGGACCCGCTGCACAAACAGGGGCGAGCAAACCCAGCCAGAAGCAACCGGTAATTTCACAGCACGAGTCTGCAGCACAGACCCACTGCAGGCGCTCTGGAATCAGGAGACGGTCCAGAGCTGCCCAGTCTCTAACGTTACGAAGAAAATCTCCTCTTTGGCATTTTTCTTAAAGCCTCAGTCCCAGGAACCTTGCAATTACTTGCTAACTGAGCTTCAAGTTTTATTTTTCAAGCTTTTAGTCCCTCGCAACTGCAGAAAAAGCCCAAGGCGTTATTCAAGTTCTCCCTGCTCACTTAAAAAAAGGCTTCTAGAAACAACCCCATAGCACTGCTGTTTTAAAAAGAAATATCCCGCTTTGAGAGCACCTAAGGCACACACCCTGAATTTTCTGCAACATCAACAGATGACCGCACAGGCACGAGCATCTGCTGTGAGCCCATGCACCAGCCAGGGAGCAGAAGCTCCAAACCAAGCCAGCGAGCCCCTTCCTCAAGGGACAGCCATCGCGGGAGTGGAACAGACACGATACAGCAGGTAAAGTACCACCATGAACATCCTTGTTCCAAGCAGGGTTCAGAGCCCAACCTCCCTGAAATCCTCAGCCCCACAACCCTCCTGCAAGCCCTTCCCTAGTCTGAGCTTCTGGCTCTCAGCGCCCACAGCCACGTCCCAGTTTACCCAGTAAACCTCAACACTTGCACCACCACACCCAGGCAGGGATGTCCGCAAGGCCAAAAGTCCACCCCAAAAAATTACATCTGGCAGGTCATGAGGAGTAACAGCACTGTGAAAACACGTTAACCCTTCATCCTCCCCCAAATCCCTCGTTTTCCTCCCTTTTCCATCTCCCGTTGACATTTATGATCTCCCACCTACGTGATAACCAGTGTGTCCCAGTTTGCCCAGGAAGGGTGGAGGAGAAGTTTGATCCGAGGACGGGCTGAACGCGGCCGGCGCTAATGGCGAGACTGCAGCGAGGGGAAAAACTCATCAATGCACAAATGGAATTTGCCGAGAGGCATTTTAAGAGTCAATTCTTCACACTCCAGTAATTAGAACAATATTATGAAAAAAGGCGAGGGGGAGGGCGGGAGGCAGCGCACACGCTGGGACTTGGCCGATGGAGGCAACGAGCTGAGCAAACAACGGAGTCAAGTGAGGCCTCAGGGCAAGAGCCCTTCGCATGGTTCCCTGCAGGCTGGACCTAAACCAAAAGTTTATCCACTTCCCAACTGGAGATTTTTCTATGCATGCATGTTTTTAAAGAAAACATCATATTTAGATCAAATATGGGCTAATGATCCTGACCCAACTTCCTTCTTTACCTCAAAAATACCATCAAGGTCAACAGTTTGGGGTTTTTTTAGTTTTCCTGACCAATCCATTTAATTTAAGGTTCTGCTACAGACTCTCCTAGCAAATAATAAATCTCTGTGCATGATCTCAGACATCGTAAAAGTCTAATCTCATTGAGTACTCGGTCCCAAAAATCAGATTCCCGCAGAGGAGCTGTCATCTAGGTCTGCAAAAACCAGAATACCCCAAATTCTTGCATTAGTTGAAAACGCCTAAAAAGAGCTTCCCATCCAGCATCTAATACAACGGGATGAAACATCCCAGCTGGAAAATTAAACAAAACCAGACAAACCTACAGGCTGGTAGATCCACGTCTAACACCTCCCCAGCCGCGGGAGCAGCCTCTCTGGGGATCTGGTGGGTTCCACCTGCTGCCACCCTCCAGTGTCCCACGTCGGTGCACCTGTATGCAGAGCCCCCTCAGCCAGCTTCACAGTGTTATTTTCAAAAGCCAGAAAATTCATTTTTAAAGAAAAATTAATTTGCTGTGCAAATCTAGCTTCTGCAGAGACAGCCTGGGGTGTGGGGTTGAAGAGAGGCTGACGCTGTACAATGATTATTCGGATCTGCCCGAAGTGGGACTCCGCCAGTTCAATTCACGTCTGCAGTGAACTGTGATCGCAGCCCTGCTGCTGGAGCACAGAGCTCCTTTTGATAAATCTCTGTGTACAGCGACTAAAGCACTATTTCCACATGAAAGAAATATATTCAAATTTTTTTTAATATAATCTTTACAGTCCACTGGTTTGGAAGACAGAGTTTCTCTTTCCCGTCAGGGAGCTGTTGCACCCCATCAGGCTCAGGTACATCGCTGGGACTGCAGGCAGCACCGCTCCGGAGCCACCACCGTCTCCAGCTCTCCAATCACTTCTTTCATATTAACCCTTTGGCACAATCTCCAGTTGCTTTGTCTTTGGGATGTGCCCAGAGAAGATCAGGGTGGCACAGGAACACCCCCAATATCACACCCAGCTCTTGCATCCAAAATCCTTCCAGATTTGATTTAATTCCCAGTGCATGCTCACAGCACCAACACCAAAAGGTTGGTGCATGGAGAAAGGTCTTTCCTCATTTTTTTCTCCTTGAGAAAAACTCTACAAAGCTTTTCTTTGTCAAAACTCCACTTTTGCATCAGTTCTCTCCAGATAAGTTAGATGCACAAACCGGAGAAGAGTACTCCTGGACGAGAGCCTCATATGTGCAACTCTCTCCCTACTCAGGAGTAATTCAACTGTCTCTAACCAGATCACTCTTAAAGGAGGTGGGAGAGCAGCAGGTCAGGGCACAGGACTGCCCACTCCGTCACTGCTCCACAACCACTGTTCTGCAGGGCCTGGACACACCACTGCTCCTTGGGCCAACTTTGCATCTACACCAACCCTCCAGACACCACAGAATCTATAGGTTCTATAAGCTGTCCTCACTGCTCCCTCATACTGAGGCTTTAGCCTGTGGCAGAGCAACTGGGCATCACACCGCAGCTTTGGGAACCTTTGTGTGCTCCAAGTCAGATGGATGCTCCAAAGATGTCCAAAGTCCAGGTGACCTTGGAGGTGACAAATGGCAGAGGTGGAGAGCTGGAAATCTCTCCCATGTGGCAGGAGTTGCAGAGAAGGTGTTTTCATCAGTAGTTGGCATCAACACTAACAACACAAAAAGATGAAGCCTTGCCGGGGGATCAGGATGGGGAACACCATCAGCTCAAGCCCCAGAACACGCAAACTCCTGACGCCGATTTACACGTTACTTCCAACCCATTTGCACATCGCCCCTTCCCCTGAAGTATTAACCACCTTTTTCAAAACTTAAGTAACAGGCTGTGAAATCCCCACCATCTGTCAGCCAGGGAGAAATCTCCACCACAGCTAAATCAGCCTCTCCCACACAAGCCTTACTCATTAGCAGGAACAACTGCAAACACTTACCGAGTCCACGCTGGCTCAAAAATTCCTAAAATTACCAACTAGAAGCCTGGAATAGGAAACCCTGACAAATGGCACTAAGTGCAGTGTGTCCACATCATTAGCTTTACCCAGGGTGCATTAAGGCTGCTTGCTTGCTGCCATGATCACGCTTTAATACATAATTAGTAAGAAGAGAACGATGTCAAAGAGGAGAACGTCTCACTTACACGCACACCATTAAGACTGAAAGCACAAATGAACTAGCTGCAGCAGCACCATCTGAGGCTCATTAACTCTGGCAGCAAGGCACCGAGGGCGAGCCAGCGTTGCCATCCCACGGCAGGTCCGGTCCAGGGCTGCGCAGCCGCGTGTGCCACCACTGCCCCATCTCCCCCCCCTGCACCAGGTTTGGAGCCAGGCGAGGGAAGGGCTGCAAGAGCTGGAAAATACAAAGGTATCTTCCCCCCCAAGAGAAACATTCGTGATTATCCAAAGGGAAATTTATACTTAAGATAATTACACAACCCTCACAGATGGTTTTCAGATGTCTTGGTCCTCTCAGCCTCACCTGGGATGTTTCGAGAGAAGCTTCTTCACCTCTATGCAAAGCACATTGCTTCCCCCCAGCACTGCAGCTGCGGTCCAGCCCTCCGGTCCCCTGTCACTGCCCAGCTCCTCGGCTGCTGCACCCGGACAGACAGACAACCTAACGCCCACAGCTCTGGGATATTTCTCACCAAGTTTTCCAGGCCTCTCCATCCCGCACACGTGTGCGCACCAACGCTGTGCCCAGCCTGTGAGCGGGAGGAATCCCGAATGTACAGGGAGTCTGTGAAGGGATATTTCATTTCTGAAGGAAAAAGAAAAGAAAAATCCCCTATCTGGAATCCCTCCAAGAACAAAGCAGCAGCCTGTTCTGACAACCTGTGGAACAAAATGGTCTGAGATGATGCTTGTAGTTCTTCCCCTTTAACTTCCCCCGTGAAGAAGCCTCCCACCGTCCCCAGGCGAGGGCAGCCCTGGTTTCCAAAGCTGTCCTTGCAGGGGGACAGGACCCGCCGGTCACAGCCCCAGCAGCCTGAAGTCTCTCCAAACTCAGGAGACCCAGACGAAACCGAAACTGGGCGAGAGATGGGGGTGCAAACAGCAAACCTCGCCAAAACCACACTCTGCTGAGACGTGGAGGTTTCACCACATTTCTGATGCAATATTTATTTGCTGTGAAATATTAACATTTCTCCTCCAACAAGCGACTGTCCAAATGCAAAAGTACCGACCTAGCAGGAGCACGGCGGGTCCCCAGGCTCACCGACCAAAGCCCATCTCCCTCTGAGCATCCCAGTCCCACACCCTCTTCTGGGATGCACTGGGGAAGGGGTACAGGACCCCCAGGCTCCTCTCAGCATCAGGATGGTTGCATCCATGTGCGATATTTTCTTGTGCTAACTTGTACCAACTCTCCCCCACCCCAAGAGGACCCAATTCCTTGCAGAAGCTTTTCTTTTCCCCCATTTTTCTTGGCTGTTTCAAGGAGAAGATGCCATGCAGAATTACCCTGAGTACCAGGTCTGTGCCAGTGTTTTCAGGCTGATAATTTTACTTTTTGCCCATCTGCTAAACCACAGTTACAGCCACACGTTAATCCATTTCAAGAAATGTTAATTATTATCTGTAACCAGAGCATTTGGCCTTGGGACAGTCTCATCATCAGACATTGCTGTTGCAAGAGACCGAGAAATCTGCTGAATATTTTAATGACAAAATAGAAGAGCCCATTATAAAATTTTAAAAAAAAATTATTTTATTCCAAGACTCCCTTAAGTGATATTACCTGGGATGTATTTCCTTCTTTTCCCAAAGCACACACACACTGAAGGGTTCAGCTCAAGCGATGGCAGCTGCACTAATTGAGCACCAAGACACACAAAGACTGACTTTGCCTGTTGACATCTTTCAGTCACAATGATGCTCACTGTATCATTAAGTCTCAAGTGCCCAACGAAAAGGAAAAACATCTTGAGGGGTTCAACTGAAACAGGCATTTTTCAAACAGGCAAAACCTGTTGGGTCACCCAAAAGAGCCTGGCTTCCTCTCCCCCCCTCCTTTTTGGAGACAGACTGCTAAATGTTTAACCACTCACAGGTGTGTTGTTTTTTTTTAAAAAAAAAAAAAAAATCCCTTTTCACCCTGATCTTGTCTAAAATTACCGCAAGGAGAGCTCAGACAAATCAAGAAAGTAAAGGAAAATCAATTTCATACACATTAAGGATATGCATTTATCCATGCCCTGATCAATACTTTGGATTCCTTGCATGTTAAAACACTTCAATCGCTATTTAAGGCCCAACAGCACAATTCTCCCATCCAGACTATGGGAGTTACGAAAGATCCTGCCCATACTTGTTTAATCTGAAACATAATACCCCTTAACGTGACCCCTTGGAAAAAACACTGAGGAAAGCAGCCAAGAAGAAAAAAAAAAATAAAAAAAATTAAAAAAAAGCAAAGCTTCCCCGAACGAACATTTCTGGCTCTTTCGGTTCCACCGAGAAGCTGGACATCTATAAACAGTCTAGATTTTAAGTAGTGAAGAGAGGAAGGGGAAAAGAGCAGAGGGAATTTGCCACGGCACAGCCAGAAGGCTCTGCCGCGGTGAATCGCAGAGAGCGATCGGCACCGCCGGGGCTGTGCGGGGGGAAGCCCCTCTCCTCCCGCTCCAGCCCGGAGCCAGCTGCTGGGACATCCACTGCATTTCCATCCTCCCTGGTCGCACACCGGGCTCCTGAGCCCACGGACGGTGCAAGTCCCACAATCCCACGTTCCAAAGACCTTACGGCACCTCTCCTCCTGCGGCCAAAAACCAGAGCAGCTTTGCCAACGGTACCTCCCACTGCGGTGTTCGGTCATGCTGGTCCTCACCGGCCCAGCGATGCACAAAGTCAAGGCAAGGAGCCGAGCATCTCCCTGGGAACAGCTCGAGGTGGGTGCCCAGCCGACCCCACACCGAACATCACTCTGGGCCAAGGAACCGCAGCAGCGTGTCTGATGCTGCAAAGCGCTTCTTGGCAGGAAACCCAGCCCCGATAACCAGAGACCTCGGCTGAACAGGGCTGTTTCTAGCCACGCAACGTCTCACCAGCCCTAAGACTACACACACCAGTGTGGCCCTTTCGATGTTAACTGGGACAGGCAGCGAGGAAGATGCACAGTCTGCCAGATATTTCAGAGCAACATTCATAGCAGAGCAGGGAGAAGTTTCCAGGACTTGGAACCTAAAAATGTTTATTACTAGAGGTGTGGCAGCACCTACAACATCCCTCAGGGCAAACACGGACCGGTAACAGCCCTGCGCCCCACGCGGTGCACCGTCTGGTACACGCCTGACTGGCCACAGCAATCTGTAATTCATCAGCCCTGTGCTTTAGGGAAGTTCAGCGTCAGGGTTTCCTGTAAATACTCACAGCGCTCCGGCTGAAAACATCTGCTGGACACACTGCACCTGCTGACACAGCCCCCCATGAACCGCAGCCGATATCCTGGGAGCAGGAGGAGGGGTCCCTGCATCACCCTGCATCTGACAGCATCACCTGAGAGCACCGGGGAGGGTCACGGCCAATAGAGCTGGGTACACATGGACCACAAGACAAGCAGCCCCCGAGCCCAAATAAACCCTCAAGCTGGCAAAGGGAGGTGGGAATAAACCAAACCCACGCCATTCCAGTCTGCTTTTGCCATTTTCACCCAAGTCTCCAGTACAATTCCAGCAAGGCCATTAAAACACTTGGCCAAACACCCGCTGACCTAACGCCAGCTGAGCGACGCACCAGCCAGCACAGAAGGGACCAAACATCACACACAGCTCCCGCGAGCAACAGGGGGGTTAATCACCGGCTGCAGGCGGTGAGGTCCCTGCACAGGCATGCTGTGAGCTGCAAGGGCAGGGCAGCCTTCCCCACACTCTCATCCGCTTCCCGGAGCTGGGGCTTCTCCCTCCTGCAAGGACCTGCAGCACCCAAGGGCTCTGGGCAAAACCCGACGGGCAGCAGCAAAGTTGCTCATGAATTTTCAACCTGTTGGCAAAGCACTTGGGTCACTTCTGAAAAGTGCAGCCGTGGTCCATAAAGCAAAATATTGCCCTGCAGAAGCTACCCCGGAGGAGCTGTGCTGCTGGAGGGCACAGCAAGGGATAGCACGGCCTCAGGGTGCACCGTGGCTCCTTCTTCAGTGGGGACACCACCACGGCAAGCACCAGCAGGCAAGAGGTTAAGCAGATTCCTGGTTTCTTGCATGCGATCACAGGCAAGTCTTTTTACTCTACTGCTCTCTTGGCAATGAAAAAAAAAAAAAAATACATGTGCCCTTCTTTTGGAGAATTCTTCTTGCTTCCCACCCTACCCACACTGCACCCGCACGGCGTGAGTTATACAGCAATTGGAAACGTTTTCAGCTCCGACAGGTTCCCTTTCTTGATACACATCCAAGCACCGCGCAGCAGCCACCCGAGTAACTGGCACCGAGGGACACAACACAGGAAGGGCTGTCCAGCTGCCCGGTCCTCTGGGGAATTTGTAAATAAAGAGGAGGCGAGGCAGAGCCGCTGGCCCCGGCACAGCAGAGCTGGGGATGGGATGCCGCAGATGGGATGCTGTGCTCAGCTCCCTGCAGCGCTGCCCAATGCTCCTCTCCACTCCCAGCCCCTATCACTTCATGCACTCAGTGATGCATACAGAAAAATGTGCCCCTTTGAGTTTGTTCTTGGCTATGGGAGGTCAGGAAAAACAAAAAAAAAAACAGAAAAGAATGGGAGAAGCAGAGCTGCTCCCACCACCAGCGGGTCAGCTGCAGGTGTTAGGCTTGTTTCGTCATAGCACCAAAATGCAGCCGTCCATCTGAAAGACTTGCAATTTTCACCTACCTATATCATTTCATAGAAATCTTTCTTCCCTTTATACGCCCAAACTCTGTTAAAAAGGCACCCTTTAAAATCCTGCTGGAGGAACACTGACTTCTATGTGAAGTTAGAGATGATGGAGGGAAGGGAATTCTCAGCGGAGAAACAGAGAAACACAAACCACCAACTCTCAGTTATTAATCCCTTAAATAATTCTGACAATGCTCCCCACCCTCCTATCTGAAACCAAGGAGAAAACTCAGTTTTCTGACTCTCTGGCGTGTGTCAGAGGGGGACGATGGCAGTCGAGCCCCTCCGCAGCTCCCCCAGCACTGCAGACACGCAAGACAAGCCATGTCCCAGTCCTCCATCAGCCACCCACAGGTCCCACCTTGGGGGATTCAATTAATCGAGAGGGGAGATTGATCCAGAGCCCCCTCCTCTGAGCCCTGCTCGAGCTGCGAGGCTGGTGCAGTTCTCACCAACCTCAGGACCAGACCCAACGCAGTTAAAACCACTCCTTTCATCTCGGTATCAGCATCTCCCCATTTCTCAGCTGACCTGTGAGCTGCTTCCCTTTCTCATTTCTAGGACAGCATCATTTTGTATCCCTGGGTCAGGGTAGGAAAGACCCTGAATTTTGTAAAAAAGCTTTTTTCCAAGCAGTGGGGACTTCAAAAAGTCAGGACTATTAAGTACCCATCGAGAGAGCAGAAAGGAGCGGGAGTTAATAAATGGCATGCTCCACAGGTTTATGAATATTTGAACGATATTTCTCAAAAAAAAACCCCTACATTACTGCAAGTTATTGAAAATGAGTAACTCCCTTTAATGAACCTTGCTACCACCATCCTGACTAATAGAGTGATAAAGAGTTTAATCCATATTTATGTACATTTTATCTCATTATAGTTGGTGCCAATGAATTAGCAAGTCCAATAAGAGTTATGTTTTATACCATCGCTGCTATTAAATGTACATGAAGAACTGTGCAACTAGTACATGAGCACTAGAATTTTTTTTTTTTTTTAGGAGCCAGGCTGTACTAGCAAAGCCTACACAGGACCCGAGTGCTCACTCCTGCCAGAACCTAATTCGGGATGAGGCAATATTAAAAGGGGTTTTCTTCCTCGGAGCGCTGCTTCTGCATTCTGCAGCAGAGACACGGCCACAGAGGAACACTTCTGCAGAGGTCACTAGTCATTATGGATAGCTTTGAGCCAGTTTGAAGAGAAGATTTGAAGAAATAAAAAAAAATTAAGACAAGTAGTTGAAAACAATATAACAATTTATTCTTTTGAGGGGTCTTAAAGGGCACAGCCAGAAACGCAGACAGGCAGCATCTCAGGTCACTTTTGGGAACTTCGGTCATGAAGCACAGCATGTCCCTTGTCACAGCAGGATTACTTAAAAACTGGACATTGGGGAAAAAACAAAAAACCTGGCTGTGAGCAATTTAAACTGGGCTTTCGACTCCCTTGGGTAACTGGGAAACACTGGAACCGAAATTACAAGAAACATGACGCATCTTCTTGGCAGCAGCCTGCACTCGCCAGTTACCCGACATCCCACGAAGGCTGACGGAGCTCTGCAGCTCCGCAGGGATTTTGGCCAGAGAAGCCCGCATGGTTCACAATCCCATTTCACCAGCTGTTATCCTGGGGATGGTAAGGAAGCAGTCACTTCCCAAGCTGAAGGATAACCAGGGATAAACCCCACGTTCCTGGACTCAAGCAGCCTCAACCACCCTTGCTCCTTTGGAGGAGGCTCCATCCATCCTACGGCAGCTCCTCCTCGCTAAAGCCCTGGCTCCAAAGCCAAAGGGAGCTATGGAAAACTCTCTCAGAATAACAGCTGGCCAAGGCAAGACTGAGGGATCTGATTTTTCTTCCTCTTGTAAAGCACTAGAGTTCCTCTTACACCAGGAAACCCTGAAGGACCCGCAGATTCCCAAGGACCAGCCCTTGGCACCACATGAACACAAGCCCCTGCCTTTCTACTCCGTAATTACACCGCAGCAAACCCAAAAGCTGTTCGTAATTGCTGTCTCACCGCCCTTCTGGCTTGGAGGAGAGAAATAACCCTAAGTGGCATGCAGAAAGGAAACACCCAGCACCACTCCACCAAGGCTTCCATGGAATTAAATGGTCAGCTGTCACTGGGCTCCCTTCAGAAACGTCTCCTACTGGTCTAAGGGTCTTGTAACCAAACAACGCTATTGACCCAAGGAACAATTAGCTCCAGGAAGAATTTTTTGTGTCTTAAATCTCTGGCCAGTGGGAAGGTGGATTAGAGGCTCCTTTTGCTCTCCCTGTGCCTCAAAGCGGAAAGGTCCTTCGGTCCACGGCAGATTTTTCCCTGTTTATTTGCTTTGCCACTGCTGAACGCAGATCTGAGGTTAACGGGGGAACGAAAGGTGGCAAAGACAATGGGGATGTTTTGACAGGCTCCCGAGGGATCCAGGGTGGTGCCGACCTGAACAGCTGATACCCCATCCAAACTGATAACAAACTGCATTGGGAAAGGGATCAGTGAGGTTTTTCTGTAGAGAATGTCTTCCAAATCTTTTAAGGTTGTTTGAGGATGACAAAGCACACGAAAAGAAGCAAGATCCTGGCAATAAAGTACATTCGGATTTCTCAGAAGTTTATAACAACTTTCTTTCCAAATACTGAACTGTCACGGGGTAAGAGGGAACGGCAAACCATCTCCCCTCCCCGAGCCACAAACTGAATGTCCCCCCAAAAATTGAACAGGAGAAGGGAATAGCTGTTCCCTGACCAGACCAAAAAGGAAAACAAAGTGTGTTCAGCTGACATGTTCCAGCAGTGTTTAACACCAGGCTCTATTAACAGGCGTCTTAGGCAATTTGAAACAGCACAAAGCAAGAGAAAATGTGAGGATAAAGCAGCATTTTAATTAGCAGTGGTTCTTTCCCCAGCCCAAAAGGTTCCTTCTGTGCATTCATATTCCCAGAACAACAAAAGCCTTCTTGTATTGCATAAATCAAAAAAACTCATAAAACAAGCCCCTGCAATTGCACATTCCAGATAATGGTCCAGAAATAAATTAGGCAATAAATATCAAATAATATATCCCCCTCAGCAGTGAAAATCTACCCTTTGGATAATCAGAAAAGACACCTTCCAGCAGCTTATGCCTGGTACTTCGACATAGGTAAAACAATAGAGAGCTTTAATAAATCTTTTAACACCTTTCCCACTGAAGAATATAGCAACTGTCCTGCGCAATAGTTTCCCTGAGCGCGGCATCCATCAGAGTAACAGCACAGCCCTGATGCTGTTCACGTCAAAAACCAGGCTATCAGAGCCACAGCCGCTTGTCAAAATCATGTAGGGTCTGCCTCCCTCGCAGCTGGGTCTCGTTCAGCAAAACACAAAGCCATGCTCCCTCCTCTCCCGTCTCGGTGACAGAGCAGGGATGATGCTGAACACTGGTTTGAGCGTGCTTGTCCCTACGGGGAGCTCAGAGGTGAGGACACGGGGTGGCTTTGCCCCAGTCACCCAGCAAAGCAGCTGGAAGAGGACCCAACATCCCAACCCCAACGCAGCACCAGCCTCTTCCAACTGCTCTTAGGAACACAGATACAATATTGTGATTCCCCCCCCAAAAAATACATTTTTCATGTATTTCAGAGACTGACCCCAGAGGCTTTGCAGTCTGAAGCAGAAAGCTTGAAGCTCGATCACCGTTCACGAGGGGCACAGCAGAATCAACCCCCGGATACACCACCTGCCACCAGCACAGAGGGAACAGGTGCCCAATGCACGGGTTGAGGATGATCAGAAAACCACAAAACCTTCCTATTCTCATCCAAAACCTGCAGCACAAGTCCAGAGAACACCCCAGTGCCAGCACCATCACCTCCCAGGAGTAACTCTTACCTTTCCAAAATCCCGGACATCGAAGAGGTCAAAGGGATCAAACAAGTCGCTGTTTCTTAACCCGAATTTGTCGTGACACACTTTTAGGAAGGTTCGGATGTTCTTCAAACAGAGAAACTGGGGGAAAGAAAAAAGAAAGGGAGGGGAAAAGTGAGCAAGACAGGCACAAACTCTACCTGAGATTTACAGAGTTAAATTCACATGCCAGACAAGTTAACAGGGACTTAGAAACCTGCCCGGAAAAGTCAGGCAGGAGTTTATTTGTTGTTCCTGAAGATGTGGGCTCCCGGTGCCCTGGGAGCACTCCTGTGTTCTCAGCTGCGCACCAGGAACAAACGCCCTTTTGAAAAACACGTTCCACAGAAGGTAACCTTGCAGAAGGGCTGGAAAACTCAAGCCAGGACATTTGCCTTTCAAGGTTGAAGCCAAATATAAATTACAGCTGATGTTCTACAGAAGCCCAGTGTTGTACTGTTAACCATTTCCAGCATGATCCCAGCTGGTTCCCTCCAGAAGGGATACAGGGTACAGTGCTTATTGCACGTATTGCTGTACACTGCATACCCGCATCCCGAACAAAAGGCTAGGACAGTGAAAATTGGGAGTTTTTTCGCTTTGAGGTCTGAAACAACTGACAACTCCTCCAAGTCACATTTGCTCCCTTACACCCTCGCACCTCCCCGATGCTGCTGGCACCACAAACACTAACAGGCCCATGAAACACCCGCCAGCCACATCCAGCCCACGGCTCAGCCACCGGACCTGCTCCTGATGCAGCTCAGATCCCGTGCCCCAGAGCAGGGCAATCCTGGGACTGCATCCACAAAGCTTTGCTCATCTTTAATCTCAGCCCATTTGAAGAGGCAGAAATCTCACCCCTCCTGGGACCACCCTCAGTTGTTCAGAGAGCTCAACTGGCAGAGCAGCGTTATGTTTCTCTTTCAAGAAAATCCCATCTTTGAATACAGCAATAATCGGTCGTTTGCTTGCGAGCGTCAGGG
Organism: Pterocles orientalis; assembly: GCA_011057875.1. Classification (NCBI taxonomy): domain Eukaryota; kingdom Metazoa; phylum Chordata; class Aves; order Pterocliformes; family Pteroclidae; genus Pterocles; species Pterocles orientalis. Next base: position 196,908 of record WKFP01014253.1, read on the forward strand.
ATTTTGAAGCCTGGGGATTCCAGACCGTCTCGCTCCAACAGTGATGCCTGGCAGCACAGGGGCTGAGAGATGGATAAAGATCTGCTTCATTTTTGTGGCTGCATCACTACATCCCTCATCAGGATGGACAGACTCTGCCGAGCAAGTCAATTAATTTCACTTCTTTCTGCATCCTCATGTTATTCCACAAAATATTTTCAATTTATTACTGTATTTTTTAAAAGCTCTTAAACACTTATTCTAATACATTTGCTAGGTAAATCAATCTGTTAAAGGGGTGACCCATCCCCAGGAGGTGAACATGCGCGGGATGCAAACTGCCCCTGGGTGGGTTTGCACTGAGCGGTCAGCGTGGTTTTATCACCCAGCACCATCCCTGCTCCCCAAATCGCCACCAAACCAACACCATGCAAAACCACCGCTTGCAAACTTCACCCGAGAGTTCAAAGAAACATAAAATAGCTTCATTTTCTTTTAATTAAAAGAGTCAAAGCAGAGTCGTGTCCATAGATGTGGCCATGATGCAGCCTGTCATTCTATTGGGGATTATATGCCAGTTTTGTGGCAACAGATTAACAAAACCATCCCAACACCAGGCTGATTCACCTCCACAAAGAAAGAAACAACCTTCTACCCTTCTCCCCCGTTCCAGCCCCCTCTACGTGCCAGAGGACTGCAGAGCTCCCCAGCACAGGACATTCCCATCCCACCAGAGCCTTCTCCTTAGACAAGCGAGTGCCGGAGGCAGAAACTGAAATCAAATCTGTTTTTCTAGGGCATTCCTCTATCTCACATAAACACTGCAGTAAATATCATCTGTCTAGATCAAGAGGTTTGGTTTTTTTTTTTGGAATTGCTTTACAACCTCTCTCTCACCGACACGGGTTATTTCATAACTTGATCTGCTGGGTCCCTGCAGGAATTCACACCCTGGGCAAACCGGCTGCGTGCAGCAGGGCTGGATTTGCTGTTGCACCGCAGTCTCATCGATTTCAATTTTGTAGCACGTGTGTATTTTAAATCCTTTTAAGCCTCCAAAGTTAATGACACAGGTTATAGTCACGATTACACACAGCAAGAGGTAAGCTCCCTCCGCAGAGCTGCCCTGTCTTTCTGCGGCATTCACCCCCCACCTCCCCTTGTCCCAGGGTGGGGACAGCGACAAAGGCTGGAGCACCCAGGGGAGATGGACGTTCAGCCAAGCAAAAGACACCCACCCGGCGGGTGTGAAAACCTAAACCCTCCGCACAATGCGTCTGTGGTTCGAATTCCTGAAAAGCTCAGAGTTCACACCACCTTGCTTCTGAAGCATCACAGAGAGATCACACATCCATGCAAACAAACGCCTCGTCCCGACAGTGCCTAACGGGGACCAAGCCCTGGCTGCACCATGGGTTGAGCTGCCCCCATCTCAGCCTCGAGCCCCCCCACCATCATCTCAGCCTCAAGCCTCCCCCCCCATCATCTCAGCCTTGCCTTGGGCAGAAAGGACAGGACCAACCACACTGTTCCACATCAGCCACATCCAACTGCCTTTGCTCATCCAACTCAAGCTGGGAAGCCATCACACCTCCAGCTGCTAAATGAGCACCAGGCACCCGCAGCAGTGCCACCACCCATCCCGCAGCTCCGTGTGATGGCTGCACAAAGTCACCGGGCACTGCCACCACACAGCCAGCCAGCCGCTGAGCACAGGCAGGTGACAAGCACCAATGATGAAGCCGATAATCTATTTAAGAGTTGCTGAAAAGGGCTGATGTAAAAACAAACCGAGGCAGCAGCATCATGCAGCTCCACCAGCGAGGAGCTGGCAAGGAAAGGGAGGCCACCGTGCTGTCAACCCAAGCGGTGCCTTTACTTGTGGACAACCCCCGGCAGGTCTCAGCCCCACTCCTTGTGCACAAGCAGCGTATGACTATGACCCACGGGTGGGTGGCAGTGGCACCATTTGCTCCTGTGCTATTTCCCTTTCACCGACCTGCAAAATATCTTCTTGCGCTTTTGCTCACAGGGGTCTGGAGGCTGGTTTGCTGTTGATGGAAGATCATGAATTGTTGGCTTGATAGTGGTGTTCAATGGCCACACGTTACAATTAGCTGCGATTGAACAGGAGCTGTGCCGCAGCCATTTTATTTACCGCTCAATCACACCTTGGGACAAGTCAACACTCGCAGGAGAAAAGGAGAGAGAGAGAAATCAATGCTCTCCGTAGGGCTCACTCACCACCTGCCAGGCCCCAGATCAATGCTGCCATTTATATGCCTCAAGCTAGAGCAGAGCTGAAGCAGACTCCTGGGATCTCCTTTGGTGCCAGCGCCAGCGGGAGCCCAAGCACTGCACATCCCGAGTCCTGCCATCGCCCTCCTCCACACCCAAACCCTTCTCAGTCCCCACCAGCCATCGCTTCTGGGGACAGACACCACCAGCAACCAGGATGCTCTGTTGTGGAAAGAGACCCCAGAGACCACAGCATGTTCCACGGATACCAGCATCTCCCACCACACCACGGTCCAGGCTCCGACAGCAGCCACACCGTGAATCCTCGGGACAGGGAGAGCTCCCCAGGCTCTGCAAACTGCATCCGAGGGACTTTGGAGAGGGATGCTACTAAAGCCAGAGTGGAGAGGCAACGGGGACAGGGACTGCACTGTACCACAGGGAGCAACAAAATCAGCTGACTAAAAAAAATACCTTCAAGCCTGCCAAGAGAGAAGAAAAGCCTGCGGTCAGCTCTGACCTGACCCTCTGAGGACATCTGAGGGGCTCCTCCCTCTGAGGAGCCATCGCTGGTGACAGCATGGCAAAAGGTCTCCACCACCTGCACTCACCAGGTTTCAGACCAGTTTGGCTTATTTTTAAACATTCTGCAGCACCATAAAGTGAATTATCTGCTCTCGATCACCACCTGTCCTGCCCCAGCCCAGCAGAAACCCGCTTGCAAAGCCTGGAGAGCTGCTTCAGGTCCTCACCCAGGCAGGACCACAGCCACCCCGGTGCACACAGGGTGGGCAGCAGCTCCCAGCACCAGGGACACAATGAAAACTCCTCAGTAGCTTCTAGGATGTTCTTTTTTAAAAGAAGGTTTTCATTCCATTATTTGTTTTATTGAATTCAGTAAGTTTAAAGACTCTTCAGATGATCACGGCACATATAAAGGGTAGCAGCTGCTAAGTTTTCCATGCAACTGAGAAGCTTGTCCTGCAAACTTATAAATACATCAGAGAAGCCTTCAGCAGAGATGGAGAGAGGGACAACTTGGTCCTTGGGATAACCCCAGATACTTGGGCACTTGGGATGACTCCACTTTGTGCAGGGACATGCCCAGCCACCCCAAAGCTCTGCTCCTGCATCCCTGGCATTCCTAGCATCCCTGCATTCCTTTCAGGGGCAGGAAGAGATCCCACAGGAGGGTGCACAGCAGCTCAGCTCCTCCTCACACCCCATTTCAGTTACCACCATCCCTCCCTGCGGTCCCTGTATGACTGGGCACCTGCAGCATCTGCGCTGACTCCCCAGCGGCCATTGCCAATGCAAATTTATTAGAAAAGATCCAACTACTCGAGCATGTTGGGGTGAGGTTGGAAACCGTACCCCAGCCTTGGCAGAGATGCTCGCAGGCTTGAGAGCCGTGTGCATTCCTTCCTCCTGTAGAGGCAGGTAGATGGCAACAAGGCAGCCAAAAAGCCAGGGAAGGCAGCAGCATTTGCTCAACAACCAAACAGCCCGAGCTGGGATCTGGAGGATGTTCATGTGAGCAGAACAGTCCCTGGTCCCCACACTCGGGATGGTGCACGGGAGGGAGGTGCAAGGCTTGGGAGTCTCCAAAAAACATTTGATAAAATGCAGGGAAAAGAAGGAAAGCGGGCAACTGTTTTTTCTGGCAGGGCAGGATCATGCAACAGCTCACAGCTTTTCAGAAAAGGGCCTTTTGGGGAGGCAGCGAGTGCCGGCGGCTGGGGTTAGTGCTTCGGGGGCTGCACACAACAGCACCGGGCAGGCGGCCACGGGCTGAACCCCGGCCAAAGCCATGGGCTTGAAATGGGCCCTGCAGCATGCAAGGAATGCTGCAGCTTTGCCGTTTGAGATAACCCACTGACGAATGACGAAAGTAACTTTCTTTAGTGCTTCCTGACCGTGATGTCAGATTTCCTCTTATCGCGCTGCCGACACAGCTCAAAAGCACCAGGCGAAAAGTACGTCCCCCGACGGGGAGCTGTGAGCATCTGCTTATCGCAGCCTTCACAAGCAGGGAAGGGAGGGTCTCCCATTGAGAAAACACATCATTTGCAAAGATCAATGGGGAAATGGGTATCCCATGGCGTAAACCTCTCCAGAAAGCCAAAGGATGCATCTGTGAGTTGTGCTGAGTTTCCCCTGCACTCCTCTGATGTTGCAAAGAAGCAAAGGTCCAAAAGCCAAGAGCAGAAAGTCCAAGAGCATCCAAGTACCCAGCAGGAAGCCCAGGGCTGCAGCTAACCCAACACTGCATTTAAAACTGTGCACATTAAATCGTGACCTTTACCTAATCTCTCCAAATGGCTCTGGCTAATCCAGCTCACCTCCACATTGAGGCATTTACCAGATTTTCAGGAACAGTAATAAAAGCACAACTGCAGCTTGTATCACCCTCCACCAGCAGCACCGAATCTTCCAAGGCTTTGTTCCTTCTCACGCTTCGCCCCATTGTCTCTGGTGGAAAGGAGCAGCCACAGAAACGATACAAAACATCGCTGCAGAAAATTTCCCTTCCCGCTCACATTTGGATTCAAGTCGCAGCACATCAATTACTTTAGATGGATAGATTAAATTTCGGGTTGTTGGACAGCAGATTTATCTACTGAGAAGTGGAGAATGAAAATTATTTCTCAAACAATTTAGTGCTATTATTTCCCCCCCATTTCAGAGACATTCCTACCGCAGAGTGTTCACGGACTGGGCTAACTCCACCTGGCGAGACTGATTAATGAACCTGAAACATTGATGAGCTCTGACCTCCCCACAGCTTCTCCCTCTCCTCACATCCACCCACAAGCAAGGATTAGCCTGAGGCAAGTACCGGAGGGAGAAAAACCATTTATTTCAGCAAACACCCGTAGCTGGGAGGACTGCGGGAAAGCTAACCCAGAGCTGCAGGAAGCAAAGATCCTTCCCAGCGAGGAGCCCGAGCTCAGAGGGGCTGCAAACCTCCTGCACCAGCTCACCAGGAGTCTCCACATTGCCCAGTGGAAACACAACCCGGAGCCGGGCAGCAATGCCAGGGCAGGCTACAGAGCCCCACTCTGCTCCTGCACATCCTCATGCCTTTGCTCATCATCGCTCTCACACGGGTCGAGCAGATAAAGAAATCCCAGTTACCTTACAGGAGCTTCCCATCACCATGTGTGGGCTCTCAAAGGCAAGGGGGCTCCCAGATAACAATATGAAGCTCCTGAACTGGAAGCCAGAATATACATAAAGTTGTAAAAATAATTAAAAAACCAACAAGCCAAAGGGAGGTCCTGGAGTAACCTGTTACCACACTGACATCCCAAGCCCCAGAGGCAGGGGAACAGCTCTCAGCAGCACTCAAGTCAGAGTGGGCACAACCACCAACCAGAGCTCCTGGATTTCGCACAAACCAACGACTGACGCAAGGCGAGGACCAAACATCTCTGAGGTGGCAGATGCTCAGAGGACACGGGAGAGGCAGAGCATGGGGTCAAATGGTTACATCCAAATTAGAGATGCAGGAGAAATGCTCGGTGACATACTGAAGATGTACGGGATCCAGCTATAGCTCTGCTTGCAGGAGGAGCCCGTGCGAGGGCAGCAGCATCGTCCCCTTCCCCAGGCTGCTGTCACCTCATCAAGCAGCACTGCACGGGCCAAGCCCAGCGCTGCAGAAGCTCATCCTATTTTGTCCTAGGAAAGTTTTGCTGACCCCAAACTCTCCTCGAGGGCCACCAGGCTGGTTCCCTCCATTACATATGCGCCTTCAGAGAAAGAAATGGAAAAGAAGAAAAAAATAATCCGGAAGTGTGGCTAAACCCTCCATCAGGCAGCTGATGAGTCCAAGATGATAATGCGGGGCTGGAGGAGGGGACAAGGATGGAGTGACCTCCCCCAGTTTGCAGGAGAGAAAGGAAATAACAAGAACGCCCAGAGCTTTGCATCCTCCCAGGGGAACTCCCAACAGCAGCAACAACCTCCCCGGAGCTCAAACACACGGGCTGAGCCCTCCCTGGCAGCAGGGCAGGAGAGGTTCATTAAAGCCCAGGTAACGAGCCCACAGACCCTACATCCCTGCTGGGAGCACTTGGTTCGGCAGAGCAGGGCTGCCCAGTGTCCATCCATCCGTCCCGGTGTCCATCCCGCCATCAGAGGGTTACCCCACGGCACGCAGGGGCTTTAAATGAGCGGAAGGAAGCTGCAACTTCCCAAAGCAAACGGCGGAGCTGCAGGGGATGACAGTACTTCCCTCCTTTGTGGAGCCCTCCCAGGGCTCTGCTGAGAAAGCAGGAATCGTTAAGGTAAAGGCTTTAATTGCAATGTTTCAGAGATGCTTCTGGGGTCTGAAATTCTCTGCTCACGCACCTGGACAGCCCAGATCTTTTGCCCAAACACCCAAAATCCAGCAGATCCAACAGGTTCGGTCCAAACCCCAGCCACAGGTTTGAGGTTTGTGCAGCTAAAATCCTTGCCACTGAGTTAGAGGCTCCGACTCCTGCATCCCAGATCGGGGCTGTCTCTGCGATATCCTGACCAGCAGGCTGCCAAACCCAGGCTTGGCTTTAGTGGGGAACAAGATCTGAGACTACACGAAGCTTGGGAGCTGGAGAGCTTGGAAGGATTGCTCGGTCTGCCCACGTTTGGCACCCTTAAC
>WKFP01014253.1:207710-237093 GCA_011057875.1 Pterocles orientalis
GGCAGAAAGGACAGGACCAACCACACTGTTCCACATCAGCCACATCCAACTGCCTTTGCTCATCCAACTCAAACTGGGAAGCCATCACACCTCCAGCTGCTAAATGAGCACCAGGCACCCGCAGCAGTGCCACCACCCATCCCGCAGCTCCGCATGATGGCTGCACAAAGTCACCGGGCACTGCCACCACGCAGCCAGCCAGCCGCAGAGCACAGGCAGGTGACAAGCACCGATGACGAAGCCGATAATCTATTTAAGAGTTGCTGAAAAGGGCTGATGTAAAAACAAACCGAGGCAGCAGCATCATGCAGCTCCACCAGCGAGGAGCTGGCAAGGAGAGGGAGGCCACCGTGCTGTCAACCCAAGTGGTGCCTTTACTTGTGGACAACCCCCGGCAGGTCTCAGCCCCACTCCTTGTGCACAAGCAGCGTATGACCCACGGGTGGGTGGCAGTGGCACCATTTGCTCCTGTGCTATTTCCCTTTCACCGACCTGCAAAATATCTTCTTGCGCTTTTGCTCCCAGGGGTCTGGAGGCTGGTTTGCTGTTGATGGAAGATCACGAATTGTTGGCTTGATAGTGGTGTTCAGTGGCCACGCGTTACAATTAGCTGCGATTGAACAGGAGCTGTGCCGCAGCCATTTTATTTACCGCTCAATCACACCTTGGGACAAGTCAACACTCGCAGGAGAAAAGGAGAGAGAGAGAAATCAATGCTCTCCGTAGGGCTCATTCACCACCTGCCAGGCCCCAGATTAATGCTGCCATTTATATGCCTCAAGCTAGAGCAGAGCTGAAGCAGACTCCTGGGATCTCCTTTGGTGCCAGGGCCAGCGGGAGCCCAAGCACCGCACATCCCGAGTCCTGCCACCGCCCTCCTCTGCATCCAAACCCTCCTCAGTCCCCACCAGCCATCGCCTCTGGGGACACACACCACCAGCAACCAGGATGCTCTGTTCTGGAAAGAGACCCCAGAGACCACAGCATGTTCCACGGATACCAGCATCTCCCACCACACCACGGTCCAGGCTCCGACATCAGCCACACCGTGAATCCTCGGGACGGGGAGAGCTCCCCAGGCTCTGCAAACTGCATCCGAGGGACTTTGGAGAGGGATGCTACTAAAGCCAGAGTGGAGAGGCAACGGGGGCAGGGACTGCACTGTACCACAGGGAGCAACAAACTCAGCTGATTAAAAAAAATACCTTCAAGCCTGCCAAGAGAGAAGAAAAGCCTGCGGTCAGCTCTGACCTGACCCTCCAAGGGCTGTAAGTAGCCATCGCTGGTGACAGCATGGCAAAAGGTCTCCACCACCTGCGCTCACCAGGTTTCAGACCAGTTTGGCTTATTTTTAAACATTCTGCAGCACCATAAAGTGAATTATCTGCTCTCGATCACCACCCGTCCTGCCCCAGCCCAGCAGAAACCCGCTTGCAAAGCCTGGAGAGCTGCTTCAGGTCCTCACCCAGGCAGGACCACAGCCACCCCGGTGCACACAGGGTGGGCAGCAGCTCCCAGTACCAGGGACACAAGGAAAATGCCTTAGTAGCTTCTAGGATGTTATTTTTTTAAAAGAAGGTTTTCATTCCATTATTTGTTTTATTGAATTCAGTAAGTTTAAAGACTCTTCAGATGATCACGGCACATATAAAGGGTAGCAGCTGCTAAGTTTTCAATGCAACTCAGAAACTTGTCCTGCAAACTTATAAATGCATCAGAGAAGCCTTCAGCAGAGATGGAGAGAGGGACAACTTGGTCCTTGGGATAACCCCAGATACTTGGGCACTTGGGATGACTCCACTTTGTGCAGGGACATGCCCAGCCACCCCAAAGCTCTGCTCCTGCATCCCTGGCGTTCCTAGCATCCCTGCATTCCTTTCAGGGGCAGGAAGAGATCCCACACGAGGGTGCACAGCAGCTCAGCTCCTCCTCACACCCCATTTCAGTTACCACCATCCCTCCCTGCGGTCCCTGTATGACTGGGCACCTGCAGCATCTGCGCTGACTCCCCAGCGGCCATTGCCAATGCAAATTTATTAGAAAAGATCCAACTACTCGAGCATGTTGGGGTGAGGTTGGAAACCGTACCCCAGCCTCGGCAGAGATGCTCGCAGGTAGAGATGCTCACAGGCTGGAGAGCCATGTGCGTTCCTGCCTCCTGCAGAGCTGCTTTGCTAATGGGAGATGGCAACAAGGCAGCCAAAAAGCCAGGGAAGGCAGTAGGGATCCGGAGGATGCTCATGTGAGCAGAGCAGTCCCTGGTCCCCGCACTTGGGATGGTGCATGGGAGGGAGGTACAAGGCTTGGGAGTCTCCAAAAAACATTTGATAAAATGCAGGGAAAAGAAGGAAAGCGGGCAACTGTTTTTTCTGGCAGGGCAGGATCATGCAACAGCTCACAGCTTTTCAGAAAGGGGCCTTTTGGGGAGGCAGCGAGTGCCGGCGGCTGGGGTTAGTGCTTCGGGGGCTGCACACAACAGCACCGGGCAGGCGGCCACAGGCTGAACCCCGGCCAAAGCCGTGGGCTTGAAATGGGCCCTGCAGCATGCAAGGAATGCTGCAGCTTTGCCGTTTGAGATAACCCACTGACGAATGACGAAAGTAACTTTCTTTAGTGCTTCCTGACCGTGATGTCAGATTTCCTCTTATCGCGCTGCCGACACAGCTCAAAAGCACCGGGCGAAAAGTACGTCCCCCGACGGGGAGCTGTGAGCATCTGCTTATCGCAGCCTTCACAAGCAGGGAAGGGAGGGTCTCCCATTGAGAAAACACATCATTTGCAAAGATCAATGGGGAAATGGGTATCCCATGGCGTAAACCTCTCCAGAAAGCCAAAGGATGCATCTGTGAGTTGTGCTGAGTTTCCCCTGCACTCCTCTGATGTTGCAAAGAAGCAAAGGTCCAAAAGCCAAGAGCAGAAAGTCCAAGAGCATCCAAGTACCCAGCAGGAAGCCCAGGGCTGCAGCTAACCCAACACTGCATTTAAAACTGCGCACATTAAATCGTGACCTTTACCTAATCTCCCCAAACGGCTCTGGCTGATCCAGCTCACCTCCACATTGAGGCATTTACCAGATTTTCAGGAACAGTAATAAAAGCACAACTGCAGCTTGTATCACCCTCCACCAGCAGCACCGAATCTTCCAAGGCTTTGTTCCTTCTCACGCTTCGCCCCATTGTCTCTGGTGGAAAGGAGCAGCCGCAGAAACGATACAAAACATCGCTGCAGAAAATTTCCCTTCCCGCTCACATTTGGATTCAAGTCGCAGCACATCAATTACTTTAGATGGATAGATTAAATTTCGGGTTGTTGGACAGCAGATTTATCTACTGAGAAGTGGAGAATGAAAATTATTTCTCAAACAATTTAGTGCTATTATTTCCCCCCCATTTCAGAGGCATTCCTATCGCAGAGCACTCACGGGCTGGGCTAACTCCACCTGGCGAGACTGATTAATGAGCCTGAAACACTGATGAGCTCTGACCTCCCCACAGCTTCTCCCTCTCCTCACATCCACCCACAAGCAAGGATTAGCCTGAGGCAAGTACCGGAGGGAGAAAAACCATTTATTTCAGCAAACACCCATAGCTGGGAGGACTGCGGGAAAGCTAACCCAGAGCTGGAGGAAGCAAAGATCCTTCCCAGCGAGGAGCCCGAGCTCAGGGGCTGCAAACCTCCTGCACCAGCTCACCAGGAGTCTCCACCTCGCCCAGTGGAAACACAACCCGGAGCCGGGCAGCAACGCCAGGGCAGGCTACAGAGCCCCGCTCTGCTCCTGCGCATCCTCATGCCTTTGCTCATCATCGCTCTCACACGGGTCGAGCAGATAAAGAAATCCCAGTTACCTTACAGGAGCTTCCCATCGCCATGCGTTGGCTCTAAAAGGGAAGGGGGCTCCCAGATAACAATACGAAGCTCCTGAACTGGAAGCCAGAATATACATAAAGTTGTAAAAATAATTAAAAAAACCAACAAGCCAAGGGGAGGTCCTGGAGTAACCTTTTACCACACTGACATCCCAAGCCCCAGAGGCAGGGGAACAGCTCTCAGCAGCACTCGAGTCAGAGTGGGCACAACCACCAACCAGAGCTCCTGGATTTCGCACAAACCAACAACTGACACAAGGCGAGGACCAGAGACAAACATCTCCGAGGTGGCAGATGCTCAGAGGACACGGGAGAGGCAGAGCACGGGGTCAAATGGTTACATCCAAATTAGAGATGCAGCAGAAATGCTCGGTGACATACTGAAGATGTACGGGATCCAGCTATAGCTCTGCTTGCAGGAGGAGCCCGTGTGAGGGCAGCAGCATCGTCCCCTTCCCCAGGCTGCTGTCACCTCACCAAGCAGCACTGCATGGGCCAAGCCCAGCACTGCAGAAGCTCATCCTATCTTGTCCTAGGAAAGTTTTGCTGACCCCAAACTCTCCTCGAGGGCCACCAGGCTGGTTCCCTCCATTACATAGGCTCCTTCAGAGAAAGAAATGGAAAAGGGAAAAAAAAAATCCGGAAGTGTGGCTAAGCCCTCCATCAGGCGAGTCCAAGATGATAATGCGGGGCTGGAGGAGGGGACAAGGATGGAGTGACCTCCCCCAGTTTGCAGGAGAGAAAGGAAATAACAAGAACACCCAGAGCTTTGCATCCTCCCAGGGGAACTCCCAACAGCAGCAACAACCTCCCCAGAGCTCAAACACACTGGCTGAGCCCTCCCTGGCAGCAGGGCAGGAGAGGTTCATTAAAGCCCAGGTAATGAGCCCACAGACCCCACATCCCTGCTGGGAGCACTTGGCTCGGCAGAGCAGGGCTGCCCAGTGTCCATCCATCCGTCCCGGTGTCCGTCCCGCCATCGGAGGGTCACCCCGCGGCACGCAGGGGCTTTAAATGAGCGGAAGGAAGCTGCAACTTCCCAAAGCAAACGGCGGAGCTGCAGGGGATGACAGTACTTCCCTCCTTTGTGGAGCCCTCCCAGGGCTCTGCTGAGAAAGCAGGAATCGTTAAGGTAAAGGCTTTAATTGCAATGTTTCAGAGATGCTTCTGGGGTCTGAAATTCTCTGCTCACGCACCTGGACAGCCCAGATCTTTTGCCCAAACACCCAAAATCCAGCAGGTCCAACAGGTTCAGTCCAAACCCCAGCCACAGGTTTGAGGTTTGTGCAGCTAAAATCCTTGCCACTGAGTTAGAGGCTCCGACTCCTGCATCCCAGATCGGGGCTGTCTCTGCGATATCCTGACCAGCAGGCTGCCAAACCCAGGCTTGGCTTTAGTGGGGAACAAGATCTGAGACTACACGAAGCTTGGGAGCTGGAGAGCTTGGAAGGATTGCTCGGTCTGCCCACGTTTGGCACCCTTAACGGAGAGTCCCCTTCCACGCTCGTTAAATCCAGGCTACGTCTGTGGCTCCATCAGGGGAACTCAGTTAAGAAAAGTCGGGGGGAGAGAGGTCTTGGCTTTTACTACCGACACAAAGTCCTAAATCCACGTTTGCCTCACTGAGGCTCACACTCCATCACTCAAAAAACACAACCATAGGTAAAGGATGAGGTTTGTAAAAAAGAAATTGTGACTATAACTGATCAAGAAATGGGATATCTTCCCACGCACTGAGTTTTCAGCAAAAAAAAAATTGAAAACAGTTTGGCCAAGCCAAACCTTTAATACAGGACTTGACCTGAACCATGACAATCAAATTATAAACCAGAGTTCAGCTGCTGTTAAAGAAAATGAGTAATTGCGTAACCGTGTATAGCATTACACTGCAATGATATGCTCGCAGAGAACTTTCCAAGCGGTCATTGTTCTCTGGCTCTTAGGCTGGCGCAGGGAATGGGACCGTGATGAACTTTTGACAGGACGGTGATGGGAACAGCTACGGTACGTCTCTGCGATGAGTAACCAGCAGCCAAGTCAGGAAATCAAGCCTTGGCACGTCAAGTATTCGGACCAGACCTGAGAGAGGAAACTTCAGGCAGTAGCCTGCAAGCCTGGGCTAGTTCAAGACATTCACAGAACTTATTTTTGTCTGTTTAAAACCAAGCGGCCCTATATAAATGCTGAAGAGACCAGCTCTGACTTTGGAGGCAGAGGTTCTGCAGGAGGTGCCTGCAATAGCTGACCCCAATATCACTTATGCAAAACTCAAAAGAGACTATCATTAAATAATAACCAAACATATACTGAATCCAAGACCTTTATATCAATTTTACAAGTCCCGTATGCACTTGGGTTTAAACACCTGTGGATATCTCCAGACCATCCTAGAGCTGACCATGCCACAGGGTGCCACCGTCAGACACCCTCGCTTCAGGGCACACACTGGTCTCACCACAGACACTGCACACTTTTCTTTTTTAAAACATGCCAATAAATCTTATTTCAAAAGTTCTGCCACGAGATCAACGGCATGCACCTTTCCAACACCCAGAAAAGACTTTTCTGGCAGGAGCTTGCACGGATTCCTTTGCATTATTCATGCATCATGGGCAGATGCAATTCTTCTCCATACAGTCATGATTTTGGGTGACCCGCTTCCAATTAGACTCACTTCACTTGCAGAAAACCTTAGAAATTACAACCAAATGTGTTCTTTTCCTCCCTGCAAGAAGTGCCACGTTACCTGCCAGGATGCAGAAGCACTGAACAAAGAACCTCCCGGTACATCCAACCCACCAAGGCAAAGCACACAGAGGGAAAGCACGGCTGAAAAGCAAAAACTCAGCCATGAAAAATATTTATAACGCTGCATTTGTCACAGCTTTTACCTTTTAAATTGGTGATGGAGGAAATCATGGCCTAGAACAATTGCAAACCTTCTGTTGTTTTGAGACGTGCAGAGTCTTCTGCTCCAGACAAGGTCTGGAGATGCCAGCTCAGCTTCAGGATCAGTGCTGAAGGACCCGAAGCTGTAGCTGGTGCTGGCAGGAGGGTTATGCATCCCAGAAGATGCAGATACCTGCTCACGGTGACGGCAGCTGACACACGCCCCGACACCATTACACCTGGGCTGCGTTACACTTTCCGGGACTGTTGCCCAAGTTGCTATCTACCTGCAAAGCCTTGCAAGGAAAAAAAAATATAAATTAAATTAAATAAAAAAGTCAGGCTGCTGCCTGCCAGCAGGTTCAGTGAAAAACGGTTCCTAAATATCACACCAGGGACAGGGTGGCATTATTAGAAGCAGACAACAAACAGAAAACTCTGCTTAATGGCACCAGGTAATGATGCTGAAAGATATCCCCCAGCTTCTTCCTAAAGAAGTAATTAAAACCAGAACACTACTTTCCACATTACGGAGAACTGCTGCAGACCTGCATATGAAATCAAGCTGCATTTGGCAAGATGAAGCCCGCAATGTGCTTTTTAATGGGTCTCTCGGTGCTCCTCTGCCTCGTGGCAGCACGCTGGGGCTCTGCACTGCCATCAGCTCCCTGCTGCAGAGACGGGGCAGCCTCAGAGCAGCTCAGCACCTTCTGCACCCCCAAAAGTGAGAGAAATGGGGTCCTGGGGGTGCTCCTGGACTGGCCATCCCATGCATTGCTCCTCCACCTGCCAGCTCCCAGCAAGGAGAGGGGGGATGAGGTAGGGAAGTTGGGAAGAGGTAGGAAAGACAGACCTGCACCACAAATACCTGCGCAAGAGGAAATTCAAAGGAAAACTCACGTTTTACATGATCTACAAGCCAGACCTTGCTTGCAAGCCAAGACGGAGCAACCAGCCCTTTCCAGCCTCCTGGGTAACCGGGAGGAGACAAGTGTCACATCTACTGCCACAGGCAGCAGCAGGAGCCAAACCTGATGCCACCAGAGCCGAGAGAAGGGGTCTGGGTGCCTCGGCCAGCAGATCGAGGCTGCTTGTCCCTGGGGATGGACAACGGACAGGCAGCCCCGAGGCCCCGGGAGCTGCTCAGGGCTTCTTCCTCTCTTTGGCTTTAAATAATAAATGTTTTGTTGCATCTCAGTGTTGGGTAGAAGCAAGGATGTGAACAGACAGTGTGAGCTGGAGAACAGGAAGGGCTTTTGTTTTCACCCATGGTTTAATTGAGGCTCATCAAGTTTTCTAGCTCCAAATTTCTTCTGCAGAAAATAAAGCTGAAGCAGAGCAGCAAAAGCAGGAGCAGGGAGTACCACTGAAAACCCACCGAGAATTATTCTAACACAGGTGCAACACACAGAAAATTGCTCTGGGTAAACAGGTTACTACAAAAATAAAATCTTAATGGAAGGAAAAATAAAGGGTTTTCAGCTTAACTGCTTTAGTGCTTGTGTTTTGGATCCAGGGACCGAGGTTAGACAGACACACGTGCAGACACGCACCAGCCCCGGGACCTCTCTGTGAGCATCTGTGCCTGCACGCAGCCAAGCCAGACCCAGGGCTCCACGCACACGTTCCCTGTAAAGATTAATTTCCACAACGCTCGCAAGACGAGAGGCAGGACATCCCCCAGCAAGGAGCAGGAACTTTTGGTAGCATTGGCACACGCCAGCCCGACCCCAGCCTGAGTAGCTCGGGTTATACAAAGCCTCAAATGAGATGAGATGGAGAAAGACACCTCCGGCTTCAGCACACTGCAACTGCCTGCAGGCTTGTGATTAAGATACTCATTAGTAGCACAGCCAACCAGACATTAAGCCCATCTTTAAGAACACAAAGGGAGACGCAGGGTCTGATGAGCCTCACCTCCCTTCTGAAGCATGCCCCTCTTGGCATCCCTCTCCCAAGGACAAGATGATAAATCAATAAGTCAACACGGATTTAGCAACAACAAGCCTTGCTTGTCCAACCTGACTACTTGCTATAAAGAAAGAAGGAGGTAGAGACAGACGAGGCTGGAGCCAGGGATGTGACACTCCACCTCCCTTTGGCACCAAGGGACCGCGCTGGCTGGCAGAGCCCCCGCTATCCCACATCACCTTGTCCATCAGCCATACCCTGGAGAAAACAGATAACAAATCACCTATTTTAAAATGTAAAGGGGAAGTGGGGGTGGCGAGACACTAGCTGGGATGAAACCCCCCACATTACAACCTTTACCACCACCCCCCCAGTAACAGAAAATGTCAAACAAGGTTTCACATGATAAAACCACAGCTGGGTGCTTGGAACTTCCCAGTGCCAGGAGAAGCCCCCGTGAGTCTTCAGCAGACTCCAGCAGGGTTCAGAGTAGGTCCCAAAACCCTACTTGGCGTTCTCAGATCAGCTCTGAATCCATTTCTGCCTATCAGGAAAGGAAAACCCATCCACGAACACAGACACTAACACACATTTCCTCACTCCCCAACCTGCCCGTACCGCCTCTTGTGATTTGCATTCAGGGTATCGGTTCCTCTCCCTCTCAGCATTGCAAGGAAATTAATTAACTGAATAGTAACTGTAAGTATCACAAAGCTTGGGAGGCCGAGACAGGAAACCTGAAGGTTAACCATCATATTTAATGTATGCATGAGATAAAAATCAGAATGAACTTCAATCAGGGGAAGGATGGGGAGGCCGCTGGCATTATTATGATGTCGGTTGGTTTGGTTTTTTGAAGATTAGAGCCTATATTTTATCTTTATTGTTTCAATTAAGCATTTTCACCCTTCTGGAGAGAAGAGAGGGATGTAATATCTTACTACAGAACATCAAGCATCATTCCAAATCACTCCAGTGTTGTAATGAAAGGCAGGTGAAAAGCAGCAAAGCCATCGCTCCCCCGTCCTGGCACCGTAACTAAAGCGAACCCCAGCTCTGGAAAGGAAGCTCTGCTCCGAGCCACAGCAGGTGCCAACCTGTCCTCACCAGCTCCACATTCAGGTCACTGCTCTCATCTACCCTGATGTGAGATGAGGTGGATAAAACTGAGATTTTTGCCTCTTTCGGAAAACAAACAAAATCCCTCCACAACACATCCCGTGGATCTGTGCACCCAGTGTAAACCCCCTGCAGCAGGAGCCAGGTCCCCCAAATCCAGCAGCACACGTGGAATGCAGAGCTCTTCCAATCCATATTTCGACCCATGCAATGAGCAAGACTTACTAGTCACACAACCCTGGGACACATGGATTAAAATCAGCAGGGGAGATGCCAGCCCGTCCCCTCCCTGGCTGGGGACATCCCAGCACATCTCCCCCGTGCTCCTGCAGCACTCTGAGCATCGTACAGATGCCACAGGGGGGGATGCTCCAGCCTCACCAGCATCTCCCAGGACCCACTCCCGGCACGTGGCGAGGGGATGCTGAGCGATCCAGGTGCTTCCCGGAGGGATTCACCCGCAGAGCTCAGGGAGAAACTCCGCTCTGGCAGAGGAGGTGCCACGAAAACCCCCAGCCTCCTTCCCCAACAGGTGATTCCTGGAGAATCAAACCCTGGCGGGGGACATTGGCTCTTCCTTGAGCAAATTCATGTTACGGACAAACAAGAAAATCCCCTTGTCCGCAGTCCAGAACTGCCTTTCCTCTGTGGCCGTCTCTCTCCTGCAACAGACTGCACAGAGCAGAATTTTCTCCTATTTTCAGCGTCTCTCTGAGCACCAGGGTAGGCTCAGTTTTGGATCTCCAGGTGGATACTCAGCAAAGCAAACTACAGTGCATGAACGCCTGGGGAAAGCGAAATTTGGACTTTTTCCTGAGTGAAAGAAAGGAGGGAGAAGACAAGTGCCACAAAAGCCATCTTTTATTTTTAGTTTTCTAACTTGTCAATTATCTCAATTCACACCATGAGAAGAAAACACACTAGAAAAAAAAAAATTCACTTTCCATTTCAAGTTATTTTTGCAAAGCAGAATTTAATGAGATACTCCAACCAAAATAACGCTCTGCTGTAAATTTTCCCAGTGTAAAAAGATTTGGTGCCAGAATCAACTAAAGACATCTTTCTTCAGTGACTAGTGCCTAAAGTTTTCAATCATCAAACTTTGACAGTCACGGCACCGGCTCAAAACCTTCCTTGGATCTGGGTGCATCCCCATCCGTAACCTTCAGGGAGAGGTTTAAGCTGAATTACGCGAAGGGGAGCTTCATTTCTGACCCAGCTTATCTCTCCCTGAGGATGTGGCTATTTTACCTTATCCGGAACATCTGACCCTCTTTCCCAAGTTCAAGACACACAACGTAGTGCCCTAGCGCGGCTCCTAGGGCGATTCAGCACAGGCACGCTTTGCACGATGGAAACAGGCTACGGAAAATTAATCTGCTGGCTACTTAATTTGTAAAGCTGCTTAAAAAGGTCAGATCCCCAGCTCATAAGAACCACCACCGAGAACAGATCCCAGAGATTAGGGGAAATAAGGCTCTGGATATTTATATAAATTAATGCTTGGGGAGTATAACGAGATCAGCAGCAGCCTCCCGTCCAATGGCTCCATCACACCCCTCGCAGCTCCCAACGCTCGCTTTTCTATTGCGGGAACACGATGGGATGTGCTCAAAGGAGGCACCTGAAGCTAGAGAAGATTTTAGAAATCTTTCCAAAATCTCCTGTATGTTTTGGCTGAGCAGCTTCCAGTTTTGGCTTTGTGTTTTTAAAGGCAAGTCCTCCTTTCAGAGCTAAACAGAGGCTAACCGTGCACTAGCAGGGAATATTTTAGTCTACCCAAAATACAGAAGAACATCATTTTACTGATTTATTTTTTTTCCTGAATGATGCTCTGTTAAATTATTTAATGGAAAGTTTAGTGTGCACATGTAATCACACACGCTAACACTTGCGATTCTGCAGTTGTCCTTGATTTACATTCGCTTAAACAAGAAAAACAAACTGGAATTTCTCACGGTGAGACAAGAGGAAAGCCAGTTGTCTCTGGGAGCTGACTCCCCCTCTCTCCATCCCTGCATTGACTCGGGTCTAGTCAAACACAGGTGCTTGTCATAAGACAAGCATTTCCCCTGGAAACAGAATTTAACGATGTATTTACCAGCCAGACATGAACAGTTACACCAGACAGCGTAGATGAGCAACGCTCCCTCTCCTAATTGGAGTATCTAAAATAAACCCTGTGTAACAGCGTAATTGCGTTCGCAGAGCAGGGAGCACTAGGGAAGGGTGCCTTGCTTTTGCTGTGCTGGTCTAATTAATTTGGTATAACTCGAGCCCAGAGATAAGGCCCCAGGGAGGTGTTGGGCTGGACCATTAACGCTGTATCTCAGCAGGAGGGGCGAGGAGGGGAGCTGGAAGCAGCATCCCATTCCTTCCTCGGCTCAGCTGTTCAACCCCATCTCTCCTTCCAGAGCCACCCACCCTGCTGCAGGGGGGCTGAAAATGAGCTGGACATGGAAGGACAATACTCAGAGCTTCTAATGGGAGAGGATCAATATCTCTGAACAGGCAGTGACCCTACAAAAGCTCGCTGACCCATAAATTAAAGTTACTTTATGGACATGGGTGAGATCGTGTCAACACGCAGTTAAATGCAGACTCCTCATTTTCCCTTTTTTTGGCAGCTCTATTTTCCTAAGTGCCACCCAATTTAGATTAATTTTTACTACTTCAGCTGCGTACACAGCTGAAGAAAAGTGATGTTTCTCCTGCTTGAAGTTAATCTCTTAGCAACTGCCTCCAACAACACATACACAGCGTAAAGCATACGGAGAATTTTTAAGCACAGAACTAAGGTGTAAGAACAAGCACACGGATCTTTGTCAGACTAACGTATACTCAGTTTTGTGCAGCCCAACACAGAAGTTAAGAATACTTGTTTAGAAGCCAGCACGATACTTTTTTAGAAGTCATTCAGCAAACACTAACGGCGGTCTGGCTCCTGTGAAAACGGCTGTGGCACATGTTAGGCTGGGCTGTTAGAATAAATTGCTCCTCTGCATAATGCTATTGAGACTATAAAAGGAAAAAAAAAAGCAGCTATGTAGTATTTCACAGAGCCATAAACACCAGGGGAAATAAAACATCTTTCTCCAAGGTGTAGCTTCCAATGCAAAAAGCTCTGATTCAAACCAGCGCTTCCCCGAGCCCCGCGGAGGAAAGGCTCCAGCTGCTGAGTGCCTCTCGGGAAGGGGAGCATAAAGAACAGCTCACGTCAAGTCATCATGACCCATCACTTCTGGTTGCATTCTAGTAGCAGACAGTTTTTCTGGACCACACTCCACCATGAACAGCGTTCCCTCGCCAGGACTCGAGGAGTGACCAACACCTGATGGATATCTGGCAAGCGGCTCACATCCTGTGGAGGATGAGAAAGCCAAGGCATTGCACAGCCTCCCTGGCTATCAGATAAGTGACGGAGCCTTCCAGGGAACAAAGCTCTTTCACCGTCAGTTTTGTAACTTTTTTGACTCAAATGCACGGGTAGACCACCCCAAGCCAGCCCATGGTGGCTCTCCCCAGACATTCACATGTTCAGACCCCAAACGACTAAATCAAACAATTTATGTGCTACCAGCTAAAGAGTACAGACCAAGATCCTACGTATGGATGCACCCCTCCGCGTGCCTGGCCTCGTGCACACTTCTTATGCCTCATCCCCCAGCTAGGCAGAGGGATCAAAGAGATCTCATTGAGGTTCTAGTCCTCTTCTGCTCTCAAAGACAAACTCCTTCAATCCTAAGAAACTTTCTCAGTATTGCCTTGAATAAACCAAGAACAAAAAATAAAAATTATGCAAATCCACCCACAATCTGAAAAAAAATCAGAGCTCCAGTTTTGGTTTCCAGCCATCTCAACTCTTCCTGGTATCAAGCTTCTGCTCCAACTCAGCCGCTCAACTTTTGAACTTTTGTCTCTCCTCCTCACCACAAGGAACAAGTTCTCAGCTGTGTTGTACCCAGCCACAGAATCTGGTCAACCACACATCCGTATCCAGAGAGGAGGACTTCATGGTGACACACTCGCCGGAATCGCATCCTCCTTCCCCGTGCCCACAGCCCACGTGAGGCCAATATGGCAACAGAAGAGCCCAGAACAGCACTGCTCACGTTTGGCCATGGACAGCACCAGCTCCCAGGAACACAGCAGTGCTTTCTTTGATTACCATCCCCAGAAACTGAGCAAGATAGACAGGCTCACAGCATCCACCAATTACCAGCTTTACCTTGCACCATGTTCTTTAACGAGACCGTTTCCTCCATGAGAAGCTCAGAGGTCCCACTGCCCATTGGTGTGCCCTGGGGACCAAACCAGCCCCAAAACCACTTGTAAACCCTTTGGAGGGCTGAGAAAAGCAGAAAAGCAGAAAAGCACAGCCTTGGCTGGTATCAACGGCAGCTTGGACCTGGAAGTTCATGAGTTAATACAAGTAACGCAAATATTAACATCCAACTGCCTGGGTTGGTTTTTTGTTGGGTTGTTGGGGTTTTTTTGAGCACTCATGTCCACTGCTAAAGGAGATTCCTACAGAACCAGGGTCTGGAAGCAGCTCACAGCACACATACAAGCCCGCAGCAATAACTCAGTGCTGTTTGTTTTTTTTAATAGTTGCCTTAAATCCACAGAATTGTATTACCAACACCTCATTTTTGTGTGTGAAGTGTTTTTTTTTTTGGTAAGCCACCCACAGGAAAGTTCTGCAAAAGTTTTGCAGGACAACAGGAATAATGATGCCAAAACACCCGGGGAGAGAGCTGGGAGCAGGATGCACATCGGCTCCGTCAGCCCTTGTTACTCTGCGATCTCCCAGAACACGGCCACGAGGATGTCCGAGAGCCAAGGGGAAGAGGGTGGGAAGCCGAGGAACTGAAATATATCTCCAGCCTAATGAACACTGAAAACATTAAACCCCAAAGAAAAGAAAGGAGCCAGGAAATGCTTCACCACTCTCACCCCAGCACGACGTAGGGCTGCGGGGCGGGATGGCCAACCACCGCCAAAAGGCATTTTTTCCAATTTATTATTTTTTTTTAGCACAACACTAGGTGGGCGGAGGGAGGAGAAGGTTCTGCGTTTATTCTTCAGCACTCAAGCAATGACAAAGCCTGGCTGCTAACGTGACAAAGACAAAACCAAGCAGTTATTAAGTTACCTTGAGCACAGAGACAAGTTAAATACCCCTTTTTGTCTCTGGTTTCCTCCGGTGCTGTCAGAGGGAGCTCCTCCCGCTGCACTGCCGGGATGAGACTAATAACAGCCCTGCTCGGGCGAATAACAGGTTTCTATGCAGCGATAACACTACCTGATGCCTCGTCTTTACCATACAGGATCTTCACACCATGACACTGTTATTAGAAAAGCCGTCTCTAAAAAAAAATCCAAATCGTAGGGAAAAAAAAAAAAAGAGCAGTTCTTTCCTCCACATCTGGGAAACACGGCTTAGCCTCTGGTCCCCAGGATGAGAAGATGCAAAACCCGGTGGCCACGGGGGAGAAGCCCTTCCCTCGCTCCGGCTCAGGAGGTTTAAAAGCCGTGGCAAATACACAGCCTTGGCTTTGGCAAGTTCCTCTGCCTCCATGGAATTATGAGGCTGCTTTACACCTCTTGAAGTTTTATTCTTGCTCTTCTTATTTATACCTAGTTAAACCACATGTTTAACCCTGCTTCAGATTATTTTTCTCCATGCGCGTAAAAGACAATACTCTTCACTTAGCTCCTGTTGGTGGAGCCCAAAGCTGAACGTGGGTTCTATTTTTTCACTATTTTACAAGGAGGGGAATTCAGAATATCACCTACTCATTCATCTGTAATCATTCTGCTTTATAAATTTTAAAACTGGGGTATTTTAAATTCACTTTCAAGTCTATAAGGCTTCAGAGAACACTTCAGTTGTGTTTCCATGCATTTCCCCAAAGCAATGGAAGCAGCAACTTCCACACCCGTTTGTCTGTTTTCCCTCAAGAAAAAACTGAATTCTCACATCAGCGGAGTCCAGAAGCTGGGTCTTCCAGAAGAACACCAGGGAAGAAAACTCTCAGAAATATTTACCGACAGTGCCAACACCTGCTTCAGGTCAGGAACCTGGGTGAACGGGATCCCCACCCAGGGCTGATGGGGGAAGGAAGACCCAGCTCCTGATGACCCCAGCGAGCGCCAAGTTCTGCCTTTATCAACCCCTAGATGCCCGTCAGGATGGGGTGATGCGTTGCAGCCAGTATGGGTACCATGTACCCACTGGTCTCGCCAGGACCCCCTCCCTGCTTCACTCCCAGCATCCGCCACCGCTCCTCTTTGTCTCCACATCTGCTCCAGCCACGATGGAGCTGCTGCTTCATTAAATACCCCCCAGCATCATAAGAGGCAGGGAGGAGAGAAGGGGAGAGCAGGGTCATGCACATCTGCTCAGTCACCAGCCAGGTGAGCTCCTCTCCTGCTTTGGGGAGTCCCAGCGTCACATCTCTCCTCTCCCTGGTTTAACAGGGCACATCGAGCTGGTCCAAGCCAAACCTCAGACCTGCACTGAGTTGCCAGGCTAAAAAAAAAAAAACAAACAACACAACAAACCAGGGCCAAGCTATGCCACATCACAAGAGCCCATTGTGAGATGCTCCAGTGTGCAGAGCATCCCCAGGAGATGCTTTGGCTGCGGATCCTGCGTGCGGAGCATCCCTTACCCAGGCAAGCAGAGCTATTTCCAGCAGATATTAAATATTTCCCCCCACACAGTAAGCCCAGCTCCCGCCAAGCAACAGGACCCATCTGGTAGATTTAACCACGCAGAGAAATGAAGGGACTTCAAAAAGAGCCCAAAGCCTACAGGAGTACTCTTGGCTTTGGGTGAAGGCTGAAAGGATGAAACAAAGGACACTCGAGCCTTAAACGTACATCAGAGTCCCATAGCGCAGCACCATCCTTCCCCATTGCAAAGGAACAGATTTTGCTCAAGCTGCCAAAAATCACCAGGAACTATGAAAATGCAATGAGGCTTCATCTTCCATCAATAAATTCATCTTTTTTTTTCTATAGAGACTTTCACCCACCCCGGCAGCTGTATGCTAATTCCTGCTCAGCACTGCTTTATTATCACTTGGAACAGATGTTACAGCCGCTCCAAAATCTGGAGGTTACAAAAACTATTAACCTAATCTGGGCACCAGGCTGAGGGTTTGTTGGGGGGTGTTCAGTACCGGGGGGGAACGGCTCAGCCCCATCCTCCTGCCGCGGCAGGCGGTGGTCCCTGGCAGCAGCACGGTTGGCGATGCAGACCAGGCTTTGCTCTCCCCCAGCTACAGACAGCAGCACCCCAAAAACAATCAACAGCAACAACACAATCAAAAACTAACTGATAAAAATCCCCCAAATGTCATAAAACCAATATGGAGAGATCAAGGGAGATGATGGGATTTACAGGCTTGTTCCAAAAACTCAGGGAAATCAGCTGCGAGATTCCCGTGGGTTTTAAAAACCTGGGTGCAAATGTTGGTGCAACAACTTTTTTTTTTTGAGGGGGTGTCTTTGTTGGGGTGTGTGTGCAAACAAAGTCATTTCAACCACAGATAAATCCGACTGCGCAAGGTTTAGCATTCCCCATGGAGTTGATTTCTCCAATGTGGCTCCTGGAGTAATTAATGCCAGAATCTATTTATGACCTTTGAATAAATTGTTCTTTTCTGAAGAGAAAGCTGTTAACATGTTAGCAAATATAATTAAGAGGGAAGGGGGGGATGTGACAAAAATCTGGAATTAAATCTCTCTCTAATTAGAAATGCTTCTTGCAACAACCTGGCTAAAAAACCCCACTCCAAGCAGATCCTGTAGTTTCATTAAAGCTCCCTCATTATCCTTCCTGAGATAACCGAGCCGCCAATACAAGGGACATTTACTTCTAACCTTTGTCACCCCTAAGAAAAAAAAAAAAAAAAAGCAAGCAGCATGTTTCTCCCCGTGGGTAAAGCTTGGCGATGTGCACCTGAACACACAGAGGCTAGAGATCTTCCAGCACGGGATGAGCAAAGCTCCTGTCCGGCCACGCTCGCCTTTCCCAGCCAGAGCGGCGCTATCGCGGCTGCATCGCTCCTGCTTCACCAGCCTCCAGCCACGGCCACTGATCGTGTCGCAAGGAACAGGTTTTGCTGCCGATAGCCCAGGACCTCTGACCAAGTTTGCTGTGTCTCAACTAAGTTCTCACCAGGGAGACCCTGGTTGCATCATGCAGAGACGCCAGGCAAAGCAGGGGGGAGAGGGAAAAGATGTCCTGACTCCATCAGCATGGACATCCCTACTCCTGGCCACTGGAGAACCCAAAACTCAACTGACGTACAAGAAAGGGTTAAAGTTAGACACCAGATCTGCAATGCTGCCCAGCACGCAGCCCTTGTAACTTGAAAAATGCAGAGGGCAGAGTGATTCACACGTGGAAAGACCCTAGATTTCTTTTTTTAATCAATTCTTTTAGAAGGTCCGTCCAAAATTCCAGTTTTGTGTAAAATATTTGCGCTCAAACAGCACATTCTCCTGCATCTCCAGTTGGCTTCACAAACAATGACCAACACGGAGAGATGCTCAGTGACTCATCCTGGTCACAGAGAGAGATGAGCCGGGGCAGGTGGTGCAGGGACAACCTCCTGGGGAGCACCAGACAGCCCGGGGCAGACAGGACAAGTCAGCAAACCTCAAAGCAACACTCACATTTCACAGCCTGCGACTTCACACAGAAAAACCCACCCTTCGGGGGGAGCACAGAGCTGGGCAGGCAGACCCTGCACCCAGCCTTCCTCCCAGGCTGCTCGCTGCCAGACTGGCTGACTGTGCTCCGGACCCCTCAGCAATATTAAAGTTCTCAGGTCTATTTTATTGTTTGAAAACTGACAATTTTTGCAAAAAAGACACCCGTGTCCATCTGCAGGATTGCACACCTCCCCAGGAGCAGACACCCCAGCTGGTCCCACAAGCATCACCCAAGAGCTGGAAGCCACCAGCTGCCACCAACACCACAAAAAACACTTAGTGCCCCAAAAACCAGAGCTCTGCCAGCACCGAGGCCATGGCTCTCCTGCTTGAGACCCTGCAAGCTGCAGCTCCAGCAGCATTTCCCAGGAAACAGCCCCAAACCCTGCAGCAGCACTAGAAAAGAGATGTACAAGTTAATCTGGGGGGAAGCATAAAACTCTTCAAAGTACCACACACGGGGGTTTCCTATCAAAGTTTTTGTTTTACTTTCTGATTAAAGTCACAGTTCTCCCCCAGCTAACATGAGACTTGTCTTGTTTTTGTCTCCTCCCCTCTCTGAGGCTTACCAGCGACTTTCTTGGAAGATCGCTCACATGAGAAAGTGCTTCCCGTACACACAAAGGGTCCCGATGTGCACACAAGACATTGCACACATTTCCTGTCCTGGGGACACGCCACTCAGCCTGGGATTTCCAGCGTTTAACACACTCCAGCTGTTAAAAAAAATATAAATTTATACATATCTATATCTCCCATGACATATATATCTCTGTCTCCCATTCTTGTTGCTTCTGCTGCAGGGTCAACCCCAACCTCTCAGGACCAGGGCTCTGCTTTCTGGAAAACCCGTATCCTTGTACGAACTCAGATGCTCCCAGCCCAGCTGCGAACACTCCTGATAAACCCACGAGAGCCAAACAGCCTGTCCCAGAAAGCAAAAACAGTTTATCCAGCATGTCTCACTTCAGAGCACTCTGGGGTACATGTGCTCGGCGAGGACACGCTGACGGGTCCTGCACAAGGCACAGCCACGGGGACACCAGAGCTTGTCCCCTCTGTGGGTCTCACCCAGCTTTGTGGCAGAGCATGGGGACACCGTGCTCCTGCCTGCTCACCGCTTGGTTCTACATTTTTTTTTCCCCCATGAGCCCGAATGCTTCCGTCATGTACACGAGTCCAGCGGATTTCACAGATAATTCTGTGTTTGCAGCAGTCAACACAAACCGCTTCTCCCGCTCCTCCCCTTCTGGATCTCAAGCCTCCTCTGTTCCCTCCTCAGCCCCTTTCACATACCAGATGTTCCATTTAGCTGCAAACCACTATAAAACACAACAAAAGATATGAATGCTACAAAAGGGCCAATTTACTCCCCCCTCCATCAGTACTAAAGCGTATGCTTGAAGAGAAAAGAGTAAATTTCCTCTATGAGGACCTTTTAACCTTCCTCCCCTCCCCGCTGATCGAACCCCACTCGTTTGCAGGCAGAGATAAGGCTCGTAGCAAGCAGGCGCAGGCAGCTGCCCCGCGGTCCCCAGTGAAGCCAGGGCACGGTGCAGAGCTCAGTGCCCAAGGGAGGATGCATGCCCCAGAGAGCACGAATCCCTCACCACCACCACTCTCATCACACCCCAAGGCAGCCGTCAGCATCCTCCTTCACCCAAGCAGGTTCATCACCCGGTCAGCTGTCAGCACGGACCAGGAGAGAGCGCAGAGGTGATGCTGCTCCTGACAGGGGTGTGCACAGCACTGTGAAAGACAGGAGATGCTCCCAAGGTCCAGCAGCAAGCCTGGCAAACTCAATCCTAGAATCCTGAGAAGACCAGCAGCATCTCAGCTGATTTACAACAGGGTCTCCACCATGGGCAACACTACAGTCTACTGATGGGGGGGTTGTTCACCAGCTCACCCCCGCGAGGAGCCAAACGAGCAGAGCGAGTCAGGATATGACTCAGGCTGGTGGCTTTCCAAGGAGGCAAAGGACCATCCAGCTGAATCCTCGCTGTCCAGACAGGGCAGGCCCAGGGCTTACGACACAAGAAGAGCAGATTTCACATCACCTCTGGCTACCGAAGCAATGCCGGGCAGAAGAGAGACAAAGGGCAGGCAGCATCCTTTGTCCTTCAGGGAAGGGCTTGCAGCCCTCACATCAACTGGAAACAACTTGTTTTGGGGACTTCAGAAGAAAAGGGCCCTTAAAACTAGAGATGTTGCGGAACTTGTTCTGCAGGACTGGTTAGATAGGCTGGGAAATTTGCTGACCAATGAACCACCACTCTTCAGCAACTTCTCCTGAGGACAACTGGTGTGGTTTTATTCAGAGCAACAGGGGCTTTAAGCCTACACACAGATTAGCAACCTGACCCATCTGCACCCCTATTGTTTCCCAATTCTTTCTAAAGTGGAGTCCTTCTGGCTTTTGCTAGAGCAAGAACACCTTCCAACACCAGAGAGGATGCAGATGGTCCAGTTACCTCTTACAGACGTACCCCTGGGAAAACCTTTCAGGTTAGGGCATCTTAGCTAAACCTTACCATTACCATGGACTGGACTCAACAGGGCTGAGCCAGTCCAGAACGGGATCCTGGTCCAATACTCCCAGAATCAGCAACAGTACAAAACACCCACATGCCGAGAATAAGCGGATCACAATCACAGGGCTCAGCGGTCACAAGGTCACTGATGAACCCAAGGTATAAGAGACCTGGAAAGGTCTCAGGCAGCAGTTTTGTTACACACCAAGCTCTGTGGTCCTTGCTTGCTGGTCTGGCCAACCTCCACCTGCACCGAGCCCCAGCCCTGCAAACACCGGGGGCTCCGAGCCATCGTGGAGGGCAAGGAGTGGCTGCACTGGAGTTGTATCATCGGATGAAGCACAGCCCTGAGCTGCAACCAAAGAAAACATAAGGGGGGGTGGGGGGGAAAGTCAGTTTTATTAGAAACAGACGTTTTTCCAGGCTTTTTCTTGAAGGGAAAATAAAACACTGGGAAAGTAATTTAATTAACGCTGAGTTTGAAGTTGTCAAACGCAGACTGTAATTAATAGCTGCCCTGAAAAAGCAGGTCCTCCCCCCTCTTATAAAAGCAGCATTGGGGGGGACGTAGCTGGGAATAAGCAGGACACACTGGGGGTGGCAGGTCAACCTGGGAGGCTGCTGTAGGTAACGTCACCCCAAGGACATGCCCAAATTAGAGCCCTCAGGCTCACACTGACAGGAGAGCTGGGGGTGACTCACAGCGAGTCGGCAGCAGGGACAGGACCAGGCTTTGCCCGGGGCCAGCGCTCAGCACCAGTGAGCCCCAGGGGTCCTGGGATGCTGCATGGGCAGCTGGGCAGACAGATGGACTCAGCATTAACTACCAGGGTGGGTTGCCCTGATGGAGCACAGAGCAAGTCTTTGGGGGGATCAGAGATCCAGGAAGCTGCATTGATTGCTGGGAGAGCATCCACAGGGAATATTTTAAGATTGCTGAGAGTCCAAGGGATCCGACTGATGTCAAGCACAGTGTGAGGAAGGGGAAGGTGAGAGGAGAAAAAAAACACCAAAACAAACTGCTGTGCAGGTCAAAGAAGGTAGATCCATGCTTAAAAAAAAAAAACCACAAAGCAGAGACAGTTGTCCCTTCCCAGAGGTGCTGCCAGGCTCACTGCACTTACCCCTCTCCACCAACCCTTCACATCAATCCTCTCCACTCAACCACGCACGCCTTGCACATCCAGCAAGTCCCTTGCCCTTGCATTTCCACTGTGCCCAAGTCGATGGGACCCTGGTGCTCCCACCCCAGCTCTGCCCAGAGCCCCCCAGCAGCCCCAGGACATGTGGGATGAGCACATCCGAGATACTGCTGAACACAGGCTGCGGGGGAAATCAGATGGAGAAGCATTGCCGGGAGAAAGCTCAACTGCTGGGAAAAAGGTTTGTCTCTTTAAGAACGGACAAAGAAGCGGATCAAAAATTTGCCCTCAGGTCAGTCTGAAGCAATATTTCTGTCAGAGCCAAAAATCGGGTCCCTCCTGGCTCCAGACGAGCTGAAGAAAGCAAAGGGTCCCCAGCACAAAGGGGCTCCCACATCACAGCACAGGGTGATGGGGCAGCACCACGTCGCCGGGCACCAGCGAGATGCTGATGCTCAACCCTTCCATAGAGCCACAGCCTTGGCACGCACCCGGCTTGATCCAGCCTCAATTCCTGCAGCCCTAATTCCTCACCCCACTGCCTTGCTCAAACACAGCCACAGGAATTCAATATCAATATTCACCATTGCCAAAAGTTTCCTTGTTTCTCCCCAGAGGGACCCAGCAGCCAGGTACCCTGTTTCTTGGCAGTACACCCAGCAGGAAGGATGGCCACCAAGGACAGCCAAGCCCAGCATTTTTTACAGCTCATTGACATGCTGTCGAGATAGAAGGCAGCTTCCTAAGCCTGGTCCCAACTTGAAAAGCGATCAAATTGATTGGGTTTTTTGGTTTTGCGTTTTTAAAGGCATCTATTCAATCGAGAGTTTGTTCCTGGTAGGTATTTAATGCAGGTATTTAACTCTTGTCAGTCATTCAAGGGGAGGTGCGGGAAGCGCTCATCGCTTTTCATGCTTCTTGGCACAACCAGCAAGATCCATCTAACACCTTCCACCACCTCCTGCCCGGACAGAATACATATGAGCCTTCAGCTGCAGGTTCACTTTATCTTACAACCTCATCAAGCAGCCAAAAAGAGGGTAACCTCTAGCTAACACAAGGTTTTTGGGTGCTATTTGACATGCAGGAGGCACGAGGCAGGGCTGGGAAGATGGACCGCGATCAGCTCCTGTTTGGAAGGAGCTGAGGAGTTTGGCCGTACAAGACACAGCACCTTTCTTCCCTTTGTAAAGCTCAGCACATCTGAACGGGAAGTCAACGAGACACAGTAAACAGTGATATGTAACGAGGCCATTTTTTTACAGCTGTTTTTGGAACAGAACTCAATTGCAAGAAGCTGAGAGTAAATAAAAAGCCAGAGGACCTGAGTAGGGTAAATCGGAGAGTTGCTCAAACAACCCATGTACCCAGTCAGCTCTGAAAATACCGAGTTGTATTTAACTGCCACCACGACATACGCAACTAGCTACAAGCATTGCAGCTATAAAGCCTTCAAGTAGCACGTTAAGAAGTCCCAAAGCCTCGTGAACAATTACTGGTACCAAATACGGCAACATGCCTTCGTCTCCCATACACCTGGGGGATGCGATCGCTAGAAACCACCTGCTCCCTGTCGGCATGGCAAATGAGCGCCTACATCAAGAAATAAGACTTTGATACCAAATTATTGCCATCCTTCAGAAAAAACAACAGCCATGAAGCCATCTGACAGTTCAGTCAGGTGTCCGGTGTTGTACCCATCCATCACGGGCAGGCAGTTGTCTGCGTGGTCCCTTAATAAGAGCAAACCCGAGCGGTGGGCAGCCAGCTCATCACGCCAATTACGTTTGCTGTGTCTCATCAGTCTCAAGAGCCCTAATAAAACCTCCAGGCACTGCAGACCGAGATGGATTATCTCTAGAGAGATGTCAATATGCTTCAAAATAAGAATCCTTAATGAGCTGACCATTACTGCTAACTTCAAGCCTGTGCACACACAAATACACCCATTAAATATGCAGCTGCTTCCTTTCAACTATCCCAGAGATTTTGAATCAGGAGTGGGCAAGGAAATATATTTAGCAGTGTCCAGACCAATCCTAAAGGAAGGATGAATGCAATATGGTATTCACAGGAATCCTCACCCTACAGCAAACCACAATCAAGCCCTAGAAGTGCCCAACTGCGTCGGTATAGGTACCAGTTTCCATCTGTCTAAATAAACGGAGGAATGGCAACGGCACAGCAGATAACTGCAACAGTGTGCTCAGAACGGTCGGGACACGCAGGCTATCAGAGGCTGGTGACACACAGCACCTTCTCCCCCAGAAAGCCACCCTTCCCACCCTGCCACTGCCATCACCGATGCTCACACCAGCTTCCCACCAACGCTGTTTTCTGAGTCCCAGTTTGGGCAGGGACCCGGGCACTGGTTGGGAATCTGGTTTGACCCACCGCGGTTATCCAGAGACTCAAACCCAACGGGTGGCTGCGCTCCTGCAGTTTTTCCCTGGCTAAATATTACCAAAAAGCCAAGGAAAGAGAAGCAGGATTCAGACAGGGGCAATGGGAAGACAAGGCAGAAGTTTGGGGGGTTATTGCTTTTTTTTAGTTGTTCTCTCTTGAAGGAACCCCCGTGTCCTCCAGCTGCAGAGATTCAGGAGCAGAAACACTCCTGGAGCTGGGCTGGAGAGAGGACAGTGACCCGGCAGCAGCTCCCCAGTCTTCCATCTTCAGGGATAATACCTGATCGATCCTCCACTCGCCGAGGTGTCCAGCAGAGCTGCTCCAGCCCCACAAGGTCTCTGCCTGAACCCCTGCCCACACAAAGTGCATTGCCCGAGCAGGGAGCAGCCTGCAGCACGGCTCGCCCGAGATTCCCTACCAACATCCGTACACATCCGAGTCCCTGTCAGGAAGGATTTTGTCTAAGGCAAATACAAAAAATTTTTTTTAAATTAAAAAAAAAAACCCACCAAATAAAACCCACACCACCCAATATCAACTTCACCCAAAGGTGCAAATTTTTATTGCACATATTTTTTATGCCTCACCGTGCTGGAACACAAGTGAAGAGTCATTTAATTTGTATTTGACCAGAGACTTAACAAAATCATTATATTCAAACCTAATTATCAATGAAAATCCAAAGCTCAGAGATCTCCATCTCACTCACAAAAAAAGGAGCTTGGGCTGCAAGAGCAGCTGTCCCACACAGCGCCAGGGGACTGGATGGTACGGGGGAACGGGGAGGGAAATGGGGTTCTGGAGATGCACAGGGATGGGGAGAAATGCCTCCCCAAGAGCTGTGCACATGGACAGGGACTGCAAGCCCAAGGGGTGCAACATCTGCTCCCATCTGTGAATAAAGATGTTCTTCGCATCACACCCCGGCAGTTGGCTGGCAAACCAGAATTGAATTACACTCCCCAAAATCCAATCACCGTAATAGACACAACGATCAATAAGCACCGAGGGCAAGACACTCAGCCCACCTCCCACCTCACCAGAAACAGCCTCTGCAGCCACAGCAATTAGAAGAAATGAACTTTTACTCCAGGCTCATCAAAACTGGCCTCACCTTCACTGACTCTAAGAAGAGAACTGGACTTTAAGACTTTTTTTCCAGCTTATTTTATCAGTCTGTGGGGAGGTTCAGTAGCTTTGGGTTGTCCCACCCTGCCAGGCACCACCAAGCACCGGACTCGGGGAGAACCAAGTACAAAAATAAAATAAACTTGAGTTTGCAACCTAACGAGGTGATCGTACTCATTTATGTGTGGCCAGCCCAGCCATGCCACCAGCCTGGCCTCCCTGCTGAGCAAGGGAAGGTTTCAGGAGGACGGGGACAGCAGTTCCTCCCCGCAGCAGGGAGCACGCATCCCTGCACCAGACCCACGGCTGGATGGATGCTCTAACCTCACCACACATCACACTGTCCACAGCTGCTAGCAAAAACAAATCAGCATGGAGGGGGATAGAAAAAATTAAGAAAAAAACACAACACCAACAAAAACTCCCAAACACACACACACCAGTGGCTGGATCTTAAAGCGTTTCTTTGCAGAGAGATGTGATTTCACCTCTGGCCTTTGAGACGATGCTCACCCCAGGCTAAAATCTGTTTCTCATTACACACCTCCACAACCCCCTGAGAAAGGTGGATGGTAGAATATTACCAGGTGTTTCAAGTCTAGCACCAGTGTCTTGTCCCCTTTGACTGATTAACAAAACCCCCATCATCTCCGCAGGAAGGCAGGCGGCGGGTTCTCCAGCCCAGCCAGGCAGCGAGTGCATTTATCATAAAAACAATCTCCCAAGCTTCTGGGCACACTCTGTCTTGCACATCCCTACCCCTGTGTCTGAACACATCCCTGCTGTGTGACGAAAATGGGTCCCTACATTCTTCTTCTGAAATTTGGCCCAGAGAGATCAAACGAACAACCAGGACCTTGCAGAGGCGACGAACAAAACCATCCGATGCAGCCAGTTCCCTGCACACTCCTCCTAAAGCCAGGAAAGCAGCCAGAAAGCAACTTCATTAAGGACAGCTGGGCTGTAAACTCTCACCTCCAACGAGCAACACCTGCCTCGGCAAGGGGAGCAGCAGCCTCCTTTCCAAACTACCACTGGGATCTTCCCTAGATCACAGCTACCATTTCTAAACCCATTCTGAATTCCCCACAGGGCAAATCCTGAACCCAAATTAGGTTTGTAGGGCTGGAATATTTCCTTGAAAGAAAAAAAACACGCATTATTATGCCATTCACAGCACATTCTAGGGAAGAACTAGTCCCTGCGCATCTACAGCTCCAGCACAACAGTTTATATTTGGAAACATCAGTTTGTACAGAAGACAGTTTGATCAGTTTGTAGCCTGGGAGGCTAAGAGGAAATCTCCCAGCACTGTTCCACCCTGGCAAGAGGCATCAGGACGTGTCGGTATTTACTCCGTGCCAGCAGCTCCCACGCGCCAACACAAGACCTGACACGGGCTGGTTTTCTCCATACAGTTGGGGCATCCCGCCCTGGCACTTTGCAGGATCAAGATCTCCAAGTCTGCAAGCAAGCAGCGATACCCTGGCATTCACGTGCACGCAGCAAAACACGCTCCCCAAAGCGGGCTCCAAGTTTCGGGCCTCGCAGGGGAGCTCACGGCTACCGGGTGTCCTCAACCGCAGCAGCCCCCCCAGCACCCAGGGGTACGTCTTGCTGGGCGAGGGGGCTGAACAGATGAAAACCACCATTGCCCTGGAACAAAATTCTGGCAGGGGGAGGGAAAGGCACTCACGGGACAAGCAGCGTGCTTGCACAGCACACATCCAGAACTCATGTTAACATCATACATTATTTATCTTTGAATGCTTGAATGAAATTAAACAGTCTCGCATGCCCTTGCTACCAGGAAATTTCCCTTTTACCAACAAAACCAGTTGTTGTTCAAGAACAGAAGACAACAGTTTACTGTCCGCTTGTCAACACCGGGGCTGCCGGGTAGGGAGGACAAAGTACCCCGTTTCATTTGTTTCTAACTGATTTCACTTCCCAATTCCCATGCAAATACCCCACTGCTCGGCTTGCAAAAACGTAAGCAGCGCACTTAAACCCAATACAACCGGAGCTGATTTTTTTTTCCTCATTTGCTTAAGCCTGCTTCCACCAAAACAACCAGAAACTGGAAACACTCCCAAGGAGGGAGCCCTAAAGCTTTAACGTTCCCAGACCTGAAAAGCACGATGCGAGGGGTGCAGGGGGGGAGCGGGACTCGCTGAACCCAGCCCCGGGGCGCCCATCGCCCGGGGCGGCTGTGGCTCAGCCGGGCGGCGGCACCGGGAGCCCCGGCCCGAGGGGACGGGGATGGGCACCAGGCGGCCGCGCTCCCTGCCCAGCCGGCCTTGGGACGGGCTTGCGGAGCACCAGGGTCTGGGTTTGTCTGGGTTTTGTTTTGTTTTTTCAAATTGCTTATTCTGGTTTTAATCCTCCTAGGCAAAGTTTTGTCCTCGAGGCCAGCACCCCCCCAGCACATCAAAGCCGAACTGGTGCCTCGTTAAAAACCCCGAAGTAACCCCCTCTCCTCCTCTCAGCCCTATCATTTGCTTTTGTTTCGCCATGACTATAAACAGAAGGGGGGCTGTTCCCCTCTTTCTCCACCCCAGACCCTCCTGCGTGCCGCCGTTCCCACCATCGCTGCCCCCGGGGCAGGACCGGCGACGAACCCGGAGCTAAACACCGGGTGGGGGGCTGAAAGGGAGCGGGGAGGGGGCTGAAAGGCAGTGGGGAGGGGGCTGAAGCCGACAAGTCTCCTACACACCCCCTCCCCAAACCCGCTCGCCCTCCCGCATCCCACCAAGTTTTGTGAGAACACCCACATCCAGGGAAAAGGGGTGCTCATGGGGGTCCCCCCCTGCCAGCCACCCATCCCCTCCTACCTGGGACATCTGTGGCCTGAAGTTGATGTCCTTGAGGTCGATGGAGCCGGGGGAGAGGTTATGGAGGAGCTGGCACAGCAACACCCCATCCCGCAACGCCTGCGCCAGGTCGAAGACCACCGCCGACGGCCAGACCACCCGGTGGTTGGGGGGCAAAACTTTGCAGTCGATGAGCCAGCGCCCGCACTGCCGCCACTCCTCCATGGCCGCGCTCCGACGGCGCCGCCGCCCCGCTCACACACCCGGGCCTTCCTCCCTCCTCCTCCTCCTCCTCCTGCCGCCGCTCAGGGCCAGCGGGGGGCTGCCCGAGGGGGGGCTGCTTTGCACTGCGGCTCCCCGCTACCGCCCCGCTCCATCGCCGCCCGCCGCCCGGGGAAGCATCGCTCCGCGCCGGGGCTCTGCGGAGGAGGAGGAGGAAGGAGGAGGAGGAGGAAGAGGGGCGGCGCGGAGTTTTCCGGCGGAGGGCTGCCGCTGCCCCTGCCCCCGCTGCGGCCCCACCGCCTCGGCCGGGGCTAGGCGCGCCGCATCCTCCCGGGAACAAAGCGAGGGACGGGGAGCGGACAGACGGGACGGACCGAACCCGGGCACAGCAGAGCCGCCCCCGCGCAACTCCGGCCCCTCTGCCCCGAGGAAAGTTCCACGCCGAGGGGACCCCCACCTGCGCTGCCGCGGAGCTGGCGGGGGGGATGCCGCGGCCGCCGCGGGTGGGAGTTTTCTTCTTCCCCCCGCCCCGGGCAGGCGGGAGGAGCTCCCGGTCCGCCCCCGCCGCCCCTTTGTCTGCGGGAGCCCGGGGCCGCGGCTGGGCGAGGGGGCGGGGAGCGCTC
>WKFP01014253.1:247298-277085 GCA_011057875.1 Pterocles orientalis
GGACCCCCCCTGTGAGGCCTTGGGGTGACCCTCGCTGTGTCCCCCCCCAGGTTGAAGGGTTGAGGAGATGCTGTCGGGATGCAGCGGGGACCCCAGCTCGGGTACCATAACGGGGGCTGGAGGCAGCATCTTCTCCTTCATCCCTGACTCGCCGAGCTCTGTCTGTCTGTGTGGCATCAGCACAGGTGAACAGTTAATGCATGGGCCTGGGTGCCGGTGACCTCTTAGTCTGACCTTAGGTTTACCCTACAGCTGCAGGATCCAGTCTTCAGGGAAGCAAAACTCATCCAGAGGCGCTCAGCCCATCCTGCCCAGCTGTGGAGCAGCCCTGCTGCCGTGGAGCCACCGCTCGTGCCTGTTGGGATGCTCCACAGACAAGAAGCAGCGTGTGTGTGTGTGGTCCCTTTGCAAGATGGAACATGTCGCGGCATCACCACTGGATAAGCTTTTGGAACTCCTGGATTGTTCTTTAAGCAAGGGCAGGCTGCCTGGGGTGATTTTCGGGTGTACGTGTCCCCGCTCCCTCTCCTGAGCGGTGCTTACACCCACCAACAGCTCGTGGGTCCCGAGAGCTGTGCCCCTGGGGATGTTCTTGAGCTCCAAGCAGGACCAGTCGCCCTGGACTGACCCAGCAGGGTGGATTTCGGAGCTGCAGGGAAGGAGCTTTCATCTTTGAAGCTACCCCTGAGCAGATGACTGACAAAGTGATGAACGGGAGGGTGCCGCTGCCTGAAAAAGCCTTGTCCGAGGGCTACGCGCGGCTGCGGTACAGGGACACGTCTCTGCTCATCTGGCAGCAGCAGCAGCAGAAGCTGGAGTCGGCTCCTCCCAACACGTACCTGAGCCGCAGTCGGAGCATGTGGTACTCGCAGTACGGCAACGAAGCCATCCTGGTGCGGGACAAAAACAAGCTGGATGTCTCCAGGGACACAGGGCAGTCGAAGTTTTGTGCTATTATGTAATTTCGGTGGCTTTGCATCAGAAATCCACACGTGGAGACAAACCGGACTCGCATCAAGCTGGGGGTGATGGGTTTGCACCATCCTCAGACAGACCCGCGGCTAAAGCGCTGTGTGCGGGACAGGCCAGGAGGGCTGTCTGAAGTTTACGTTTGTTTTTGCTGTTGGTAGCATCAGATTTTGCATGTCATTGAGTGTGTATAATGAAAACAGTCTCACTCGGGAACTCACGAGCCTGTGTTTGCTGTCCAGCATCCCAGCAGGGTCCACGTTGGACCACGTGTCGTTTGTATGTGGCTTGTGTACCGTGAGAAACACCCGCTGTCACCTGGGAGAGAGGCAGGCGCAGATCCATTTCCATCAAGGCTAAGATTTTAGGAAAGTGATCTGCAAAACTACCCAGCCATTACTTGTCTGCTTGCCCTGTCTGCCTTTAATTACTGCCCTGGAATTGGTCTCCAACAGCCTGACCATGCTGTGGGAATGTGTCACCAGGTGAGCCGCTTGGAAGGGAGGGACAGACCCAGGAGGGCAACAGGAAGCAAGCTCCTGTAAATACAACACATCTCCTGCTACGGGACATAAGGAAACTCCTACACACTCCATACCTGCCCCCAGAGATCGGTTGCAGGAGAAAAGTCTGCTGAAGTTTGCTTTGCATTTACGTTTTAATGCATGCGGTAGGTTGGAAGGGTTGATCTTCTAATTGGGGTTGGACAGTAGATTTGGTGCGTGCATTTTAAAAGTTGTGCCTGGGAGCGTTTGATGGATTTTAGGAGGGAAAAATACTACAGCTGCATTTCTTGGGAACAGAGACTGCTTTCAGGTTGTTTCTACTAGAGCTGAATCCCTGACTTGCTCTGGGCAAGATCAAGCTGAGAAACCCACCCCAGCGAGCACCTAAACCGTTATTGAAAACAAAGCAGTACCACTTCCCGGGGTGCTGATTACGTGCCCAGGGTTCAGTATTTAACATTGGGCTTAAGTCACAGGCTCCCTTTGTCCTGCCTAGGACGTCCTGCAGCCCTGGGTGCCTAATCCAGCAGCGCCTGGGCATAGGCTTAACCCCAAGCAGATCAGTATTTGATGTTGACTTCAATATGGATTATTTACCGGCCTAAAATTAGGCACAGTCATTACTTCCATTATATTTATTTAAAACCTCTTTTGCATTTTTCAAGCACTTTATTTATTTTTTTAATATGGCAAAGAGGAATCTCCTCCGCCTCTTAAATGCTTCAACACACACACTTGAGTTGGCTGAACTCAGTGTGCTGAGCAGAACACACCTGCTTTCACACGAGATCCTAGAGGTTTGATGTACTCAGCCCTGGTCTGTAGCACGTGTATTCACTGCAAGCCCGAGGCAGCTCATTTGTTCTTATTTATGCACGTGCTGATGTTTGGTACCTTAGGTGTGTGATCCTAAAACTAAACCTGCTGCTGGACCTCAGTGCTTCACAGAGCATTGCTCTGCTCTCAAACAGTCCTCTTCATCTTCCCAGGACTAGCTCTGGATGGGAAATATTTTGGTGAATAAATGGTTTTCAACTAGGGAAAAAGCATTCAACAGGATTCCCAAAACCAGCGAGGCTCAGAAAGCTGTGGGCAGCAGCAGTGCTCCTGTACCATGGGTTCTGTTGAGGGCAGAGCATTGCCTGGGATGCGTGACTCACCCAGGGCTCCAGTGATTATTAAAGAGGTGATCATTTACAGAAACAGGCAGGAAGCTGGTCTGAGAGCTGCCCTGGAAACTGCAGGTGGAAGGGGCCTGGAGAGGCAGGAGAGGGGGTTCAGAGCCTTTCCAGCAGCCCCGGGGAACACGCAAACTCTGGGAGTTTAAGGAACAGCACATGCTCAACACCAGCTGTTCATTTTCTTTACTTTTCTTATAGAAAAAACATTTTTTTTAATTTCAGTAAGAAAGTTGTTAATTTTAGGGTATAATCAGTCTCTTTTTGTTTATGTGGCTGGTAAACCAAAATTCAGTTATTTAAATTGAACTATACAAGAACAAAAACTAAAGTACATGCATAACTTCTTCCAGGATTGAGGCTGGACATGATAGGAAGGAAGAGTGTGACTTGTTCTTCCATCTCTGTGAATGTGACTGTATTATTTTCCGTATCTGTGTGTCCTGATTAGTCACAGCAGGTTTGTGGAGTGGCTGCTATGAGCAAGCGTATCTGTAAGCCAGTTGTGTAGTGGTGATGCACTTGTTTAAAATGCCTCTTTGATAAAGTGCATTAAAATGATTTGAATGCATCATCGCAAGCAGCTGTTTTTCTTCTGCATGTTAATCACTCGGCACATTAGAGGATTACAGCTGTTATCGCTCCCAATCCCCACCCAGGCAGAAGAGGGAAAGCTGTTCCTCCCAGCTGAGAATTGCCTTCGTTACTGGTGGGGCTGGGGGTGACCTCCCGCTCCCCAGTCACACCACTGCACCTGTGAAGCATGGCCATGGCCGGAGGAGGCTCCTCCAGGTTCCCAAGCCCAACAGCCCTCAGTAAGTCTTGGTGCACTCAGGGATGAGGACAGCCTCTGGATGGCACATATGTAATAACCTCTATCGATACAGATACTGTGTTCTGCCTGTCCTCAACCGCCTCCTCCAAGTCTGCAAGATGCACCCAGAAATAACTCACTGGGAAATGCTGAAGAAAACATCCTCCTGGGGGGCAGCTGCCTCACAGATTTTGAGGGTAGGCTGAGCAAACATTTCCTTTGGGGATAGCGCTGGTACAATACACAGCAACAGCAAAGCAACGCCTGTTTGCCGACACCTTACAGAGAGCGTGGCTTTTAAACCCAGTGAGCAAGAACAGGGTTAGAGAAACATTAACCCTGGGGAAACCTGGCTGGTGTAACCCTTCCTTATAAATAAACCACCAGGCATGCAGGGGAGAAAGCGAACAGCAAACGAACCTGAACCCTCTCCAGGGACCAAAATAGATTTTGGCCAGCACACAGGAATGCCAAGACTCTGCTGTGAATGTGACCAGCCCCTCTGGGCCCCCCCTTTCCCAACGGTGTCTCCTGCATCCCAGTCGCCCTGGGCTCGCTGACCCCCAGGACCAGTGGGTGCAGAGCTGGCTGGTGGAGCTGGTGCTGCTGCGGGAGTCCCTCTGGTTCCTTCAGCTGTTGGTGGCTTGAAAGCAGTCAGCATTAAACCTGGGTGAAATTCTCATGTCTTCTTTTTCAGCTGAACTTACCTCCATCAGATGCAATTTTCACATAAACTAAGACCCCTTCAGACTGCAGGCTTCTAGGAAGAGTACAAGTCCTTCCTTGGCTGCCCTGGAGCCTTAAAGCTGCCTGAGTGTTTCCCTCACCAACAGTAAGGGATATTTAGACCATGTCTATCCAGGTACTGAGCTGTGATTCGGAGACCCCAGGCCAAGCTGGCAGTGCCCCAGACTCACCCGCTGCTCTGCAGGCAGCTGACCCGTTAGTGTGGCACTATCAGTGCTAACAGCTGGACTTGCAAAATTATTTCAAGACTCATGGCACTAGGACTCTTCATGTCTCAGCAATGCTGCTTAACTGACTGCTCGATCAAAGCCCTACACATTTTCAACTGGAGCAAGTGCAACACCTGAAAAGAGAGATGAGGAAAGGGAGAGGAGAGGGGAAAACATGGGATCAAACTGCACACACAAAACAATTTTTCTTTTTATTATGAAAACAAAACAAATGCCCCAGGACCAGAGTCCAAGATTACCAGTAACATCAAAGATTACTTTCTAACTTTTTTTAAAATTCTGTTGTGTTTGAGGCCAGCAATTCGCAATAAACAAGCTAAACTACTTACATTGACTCATTTCTTTTCAGTAACTGACATTTACAGGAATATACTAGAAATGGCACTAAAAAGTTTTAAGAAAAAGAGTTAACGGTAGATTTGCATGCACATCATACAGAAAAGTAACATTTTTTTTAAATATTAAAAAAACCCAAAACCAAAACAAAAATACAACAACAAATCTTTCTGGATTGGTTATGCCAGTATCAGGGGTAAGTTCTAAGTGGCCTGTGTCAAATCTTAGCTGGTGGTTTATTTATTTTTTAAAAATGACATTAAAAAAGATATGCAAATACCATTTCTTTAAAAAAAAAAAAGCATCTCATTGTTTTACAAGCAAGATAATGCTGCTAGTGTAATGAATCCTCGCCCTAAATTTATCTTCAACAATGCAGAGCCTGCCCACAGTTAGCCCTAGTGGTAACTGCTCATGTTTGAGAATATACATCTTTTTAAAATCCAGTACTAAAAAGGTTGTTTTTTCTTTGTCATGCCCCAATCCCTTCCCCCTAGCTCCAACCCCAACTTTAAAAAACATCATTCCTTTCAAAACAAGGAAAAAAATTAAAAACTGGTCTAAGAGTCCCCAAAACAGAGAAAGAACTAGATTAGGTAACAGCAGTCTGCTTCTACCACACAGAGAACATGGAAAGAGACCTCACGGGGTAACTAATTTGTATATTTACACACACGTGCTTGTGTGTGGGTGGGTGGGTGCATCTATTACGCCCACACTCACCAACAACAGTTAACAGTCCTGAAATATCAGTTTCTACAGTTACAAACCCTGTCGGTAGGAAAGTTTAAAATCACATCAATACAAAACTGAAAGGATTTTGTATAGACAACATTTGGTTAGCAGAAAACTGTCGTACGCAACAGATTCCTTTACTAGATGGATCAGGGCCTGAGCCCATGGGATGCAGATCTCCCTCTGGTCCCACTGAGCCTACATCTGATGGTATGCCAAGAAACAGGCTGACCTTACAATCAGCTAGAGTTTATCAAAGTTTTTAAAGGTGCAGTAATGCTGGTTGATAATAGTTCTGGTCAGATATTGTTTTGTCAAAACAGGAATTTGTCAGAAAAAACAGTTTCAATAAAACTATTTGTGTGTATGCATACATACGAAATCATACTGATTTCAGTGAAGCTTCCCCTGGAAAACAAAGTTAAACTTTGTTTGTTCAAGAAAAATTATACCATAAAAATTTCAATCTTTTTTTCTTCTTAAGTTTAAAAATGTTATTTCAAATGTTATGTTTGATCATTTAAGTCATTTCATGACATCTCTACTGACATGTCATGCAATGCAAACTCAGTTAAATAAATGCTCTATTGTTTCCGTTTCCAACTCATTAAGCGCTGCTGCTACTTACTATGGACTGAAAACATTTCTTCTTTGCTGGAGACACTCTGATCTGGAGGTACAAGAGGCACCACTACTGACATGTTGGGAGATAACGAGCACTACAAACAATATGAAAATGAAAAAGTGTAAGAACGACATTTTGAAATGAGGAGTCACCAATTTCTTCCCTGAAATGAAGGTCATGCCAGAATGGATTTCTCCTGTGAACTGCCATTTCACAGGGAACACCGTACTTCCCATGAAAACAAAGTTTCCCAGTAGTCCAAGTCGTGGCTGTGTATATCAAAGATATGCAGGTGGTTCTTCATATTCCGTGGTGGGTTTGGTTGCTTGTTTTCCTTGCAAATTCCCAAGCTAGGCCAGGTTTGCCAACTAAAATAGGAATCCTCCTCCAGCGCTGCGGACAGTCTCAGGCCAGGCCCCTTTCCATCACTTCACAACCCTTTGGCTCTAACTTTTTCACTGGTTTCAGTGGGACAGACCTACGCATTCCAGAGGAACGGTCAGTGGGATTGCCCCTGATGCTGGAGGATGGTGGCATGCTGCAGGGCCAGGTTCCCGGGCTCCGTGATGCTGGTGAGAGCGGCTGCTGGGCAGCTATTGCCTCCAACACCGGCTGCGGTTTGTCCTCCACAGGAACGACCACCACATTGTATCAGCGGCACAGCTCAGGTTCACGCACACGGGAAAAAGAGTCAAGCAGGGGAAACTGTGAGCTTGCTTATCCAGTTTGTCACGCTACTGAATTGGCTGTAATTATTTTAATTAAAATACTAGTTGATTTTGATAATGCAAGTCTCAGACAACAGATGAAACCCAACCCCAATTAAAAAGACCTAAGCACTTAGTTAGGTGTATATTACATTTCCTCAGTCCATTCTGCAAATATATTACTAAGAATCTGTCTAGGCAAAGATTTTTTTAAGGGCAGAGTTTAAAAAATATAGGAACTAAAACCAACTCCACTGTTACTGGAAAAGAAAACCAATGAATTTCAGTAAGCATCACCCTAGCTCATCCACTTTCAAATACTATGCGCAACTATCTGCAAAGACTTGAGAGCCTCCTACCAACAGGCCAAGCACCCTGGTGCTGAGCAACTCAGAGGAGGAACTCAGTGCCTCACAGCAACACAGCATCGCTCTCTCAGCCCTTAGCAAAAAAAGGGAATCCTGTTCTACAGCAAACTGTGGAGAGCGTGTTATTGTCACTACACAGATAAGACATGGACAGAGGCACGTCAGCTGTATGAGATGCGCATCGGAACACTCTGAAACGCTGATCTTTGAAAGATACGTTTTAAAGACAGATGCATAAATGTCTAGCTAATCCAACCTCAGCCGATGGGCAGTCAGTGACCGGCAGCTGAGTGTGGATGCAGCTAGAAAAGCAAACCACAGAGTGCTAACAACAGGCTGGCCCTGCGCTCACCCAGCTTCCCAACCAAGGGACATCACCCAGACACCGCACGTACCAGCACGCAGCCTCTGGCAAACCACTCGAGACCGCAGCAGGGTGAATTTTAGGGCTACCCCACAGGAGAGACAGGCTTAGGGGCTGCTGCTGGGAGAGGGAAAGGCGTAACTTTCTGTTAACTCTGTATATTTTTTCTTTACAATAAAAAGTTAAGAATTTACAATAAATTTCTGCCCCTCAGATTAAAAATTTTATATAATTATAGAACTGGTGTTTTTCTAAAATTGGATTATAAAAGAAAAAATACTGTTCTACAAAAAAATGAGAGGGGGGAAAGACCTCTAGAAATATTACAGAGAAAATAATATGCTGCATCAAGAAATTCTATCTACCTGTATATCTCCAAAATCTGTACAAAACGGGGCTGGGGTGAAAAGATAAAGAAGAGAGAAAACAAAAAATGAACACACCAAACGTGACAGAACACCAGACACAATAGACTGGACTGTAGCACCTGTAGGTATAAAGTCCACTGGATTTAAATAAAGTCTCAGATTTTTATTTGCT
Organism: Pterocles orientalis; assembly: GCA_011057875.1. Taxonomy (NCBI): domain Eukaryota; kingdom Metazoa; phylum Chordata; class Aves; order Pterocliformes; family Pteroclidae; genus Pterocles; species Pterocles orientalis. Next base: position 255,418 of record WKFP01014253.1, read on the forward strand.
TTGTTGTTGTTGTTGTGTTTTAATCTGGTTCAAACCACATTAAAAGCCTGCATTTCTGCTGGTCTGCATAATGCAGCTTTGCTTTTGTTATTTTTTTTTTAGTAAGTTTTAAATGACCAATGGTGTTTAATAAATAAAGTACTTATATGTACATGAAATTAGGGACAGTGAAAACAGAGTGTATTGCAGCAGTGCAGGTCAAAACATTAAGCTGGACTAAAAAAATGGCAAGCCTTAAAAAATTGTCTTTTTTGTCTTCCTCTCCTCTTTTTTTTTTTCCTTTTACTGAGGTAAGCATTTCAGTGTCTGGAAACCTGCACCCTGCATGACACAGAAGTAGCATTCCCCTTCTAGGGGCAAACTACTGAAACAGTAAGGAGGGGAAAAAAAAACCCAAAACAAACCAAACACACACAACATCCCTCTCCAATTCCTCTGCCAGCTCAGCCTCAGCTGGTGCTCAAGTGCTCCTTTATTTTAAGCCCAGACTGAGGTGCTTGTCATGGAAGAAGTGCTTAAGCATGTGTCTAATAACGAGCACATGACTTGCCCTGGTCACTGCAGGGATCACTCTGAGGTCCAGGTGAGAAGTTTCAGCCAAAAACTGTTTTCAGTTAAATGAAAACTTCACAGAGAGTGTCAATTTCCTGGAAATTATCTACTTGATGTTAAAAATAACATTCCCAAGAAACTCGAGTGTCCCTTGCTCTGTTCTTCCCAACACACCCCCAGGAAAAAATGCAATTTCTGAGTGGAAAAACAAGAAACACAACCACTTCTATGCTCATGTGCTTAAAGTTAAGTTCATGCTTAAATACCTTCCTGAACAGGTGCCTATGCCTCTACCAAGATTTTTAAAAAAGCATGTTAGCAATCCACAGTACATGAGATTTTTTTTGTTGTTTTTATGTAAAAAGATGATAGCATCCGACGTTTTCATCACACTGTAGACTCGAGATTAAGAATACTAGTGCTAATAACAAATACACCAACTAGTTCAAAAGCTAACATCTTCCAGATACAGTACCATTTTACAGAGATCTCTTTAAAATTTTTTTTTTACCTTGCAATGAGCCAGGCAGGCTTATTAAAAGAGAACATTCTGGGGAGAGGGATGGGTGGGAGGGAAATGTACTACAAACCTTAAAGACCTTTCTATTTATCTCCTGCTAAGAGTTCAAAGTTCTTCCATTTTCAACCAATCTTCTTCAAATAAAATGTATTTTAGAGACTTTATGCAAAGGGAACTATTTGTCATAAAGTCTAGTAACACACACACGCAAAGATCTTTGACCTACTAAAAAAGCACCCCCCCAAAATCTGGAAGATACCTTTTGTAACACTGAATTAAAAAATAAAAGAGTCAGAGAAAGAGAGGGGGGGAAAAAAAAACAAACTGACCACCATGAAACAAAAGCAGTATATTAAGTAGAGAAAGGAACACTGCAGAGCATCGGTGAGGGTGATGTCCATTTTGTGTTTTGTGTTTAAGTGTCCGTAACTCATTCTGAATCGCTGCTGTCTGAGCTGGAACCGCTGGAGCTGCTGCTCCCGGACTCGGAGGAGCTGCTGCTGCTGAGCCGGGAAGGGCCTCCGGAGGGAGCTGAGCCAGATTTCTCTGCGGGGAAGAAGGCAACGATGTGGTTACTTGCAAGGAACTGAAACAGAAAATTTTCCCGCAGCCTTCATCCTCCATGGCTTCCTTCACAACTTTGTTTTGCCTGGGCAGCTTATTTACCCATAGAGAAGGATGAATTGCCTCCAGGACACCTCAGATTTACAACCCAGGAGAGCTTCCACCTGGACAGGGAGCAAAGCAGCCCTGACACAGTAGCTCAGTGCCCAGCAGTAACTCACTCTGCCCCAACACTAGTGACCAAACGGAGGAACTGTCACAGAGATGAAGCCAACGCCACAAGGCAGCAGTTTTGCCTCAGCAAGGAAGTCCATCTACACGCACAACTTCATGGGCATTTTTAGCACAGTAAAACCAAAGCCATTACCTTTCTTTGCAGGTTTCTTGTTGTTGTTTAGCTGTCCACTGACGTCCTGTAACCGTTTTTCTAGTTCTTTCTTCTTTTCCTGAGCTAACTCTTCTTTTGACTTTGCTGCTTGTTTTTTTCCACTTGCAGCTGTGGAGGAGGAACGCACAATTTCTGAAACTGCATGGTTGCAAGCAAAAAAGAGTGGACATCACTATTTTACAGGGCATGTAAATCTGTGCAACCACTCTTGCTAAGATCAAGTGATGACACAGCAACTACATATCCCAGATAGAAGACAACACGTGAAGTTGTCTAGACCATCCAATCACCATCATCCTGTAACATGCACTTTTTAAGACAGACCTTCTGGAAAGTACTTTAGAAGATAGAAATAGCCATGTAATAACCTTGTAGCTACAGGTTACTTACCAGCCAGTTATATGGTCAATAGTTACACATTTGTAATTACAGAATTGTTACATGGGTTTTCTGCCCTGTAAAATAAAGTGTCCCATTAAAGATTGTCAGAAGTAAGCATCTGCCATTAAAACTAAAGATACCTCACACAAGAATCTGTGTTTTATGTTGCTTTAAATACAAACCAAAACAAAAAGGACAAATCAAAAACCAACTGAAGCAAAGGCTGGCAGACAACAGAATGTAGATGAATCAGTCAGGATGGAAACCATGAGAAGTACCAGCAATATTCATACCTCTGAGGAGAGGAAATATCCCTCCAAAGTAGTAATTGAACACAGGTGTTGGTCAGTATCAGAAGCACAAAACACAGGCCAGATATTTCACCCAATCCAGCAAGGAAATACCTACATTTCTGTGCGCTGTTTTAAAGCGATGATTTTTTAAAAAGAAATCTGGAAAGCACAGCCCTAAGAAGGTGTGCCCCTGAACACTGATCACTGGAATAGACAGCAGCAGACTCCAGCTGCAGTAAGACGTGCCAGCCTGCCAGCCCAGAGTGTACCAGTCTCAGAGGTGTGGATGGATGGGCACCTGAGGTTACCTGTGCTACTCTACACCTTGGTTCCAAAACAAAAGGATGCTTCTTGTTCCCACTCTGGAAATTCTTTTTCTGAGCTATTCCAGGGGGTGGGAATCAAAGCAGTGTATTAAAAGCAAGAGGAAGGGCCAAAGTCTCAGCTTTGCTGAGGCCTGCCTGAAAAATCTCGCAGTGAAGAAATGGAGGTGCTCTGCAAGAGGTGTGAGTAGATATTGTGTCATACTCCTAACAGGACAACTCCTTCTTAACCGGCAAACAGATGGACAGAGCCAGGACCACTTCAGGCAAGTGATCCTATTCCTATTCAGCTGGAGCTAACCTCTCAAGGGGCCATAACAACTTGCTCTCTGTGGATGAGGCACAGAAAAGCCTGTCCCAGACTGAACCGTACTCTCATCGGTGCATTAACATTAATCCTCTGATCTGATAGAGACTGAGGGCAATATGGTGATCAGGCCATTCAGGAAGAGCAGTTTTGGGGTGAATATACAACTCGGACACTTACACCCAGAATCCACAAGTTGCCCAGGTAACTTCGTGCAAGTTATTTATTCCCTTGGTGTTTTGGATCTCAACCATTCTTTTTGTTTCCTTTTTAATTAGATGCTAAACTATTCAGGATAAGAAACTGATCCCTCCAGATGTGTGCACTTAATACCTAACACAATGAAACCGAAACCTTTATAGTGCCTTCTAGATTCAAGATAAGTAATAAAGGTATCCCACATGTCTTGTAGAGGAACATCATAGTCCTCCAGGTCTCCACAGCATGACATCAGGAGAAGAAAGAAGAGAAAAAAATAGAAAGTCTCTGTATGTTTTCTTGGGAATCTCTAAAAATCCCTGTTATCATATCACACACCCAACAGCTGGATAAGAGAATCCCAACATACATGCCCTGACTCCAAAGCTGAGCCCAAGAGCTGGTCGGGGAACGCATGCCCCAGGAGGTAACTTACAAAATGGTTTCCTTTGTTTTTTCTGTAAACAAGATTTCACGTATCTCTCCAGTTCTCGTAAAGTTGTGGGCTTCAATGTTTCAAAATCTATTTCTATCTCGTCGGGATTGGAGTCTCTGAGGGAAGGTTCCCGTGACTGGATGATGTGCACCACCCTGCCTAGCTTCTCTCCAGGCAGGCGGTTGATGTCCAAGCTGAGTTGTCGTTTCTCATCATAGGTCATGGGCAGACCTTCCTCCTCCTCATCTGAATCGTAGGTTGCAGATGCCTGTTTGCCTCCTTTCTTGGGCTGCCTGGGGGTTGGCAAGCATGGAAACATTCATGGGTATATAGAAGCAATGAACTCTTTTTCTAACCCCCCTCACAATAAACATCCCAATGCTCTTGGCTTTGAACCTCTAGCCAAATGGTTTGAACAGCACCACAACTTCTGAAAAAGTTCAGAAATCTGAGATCAGATGTTCTACTATTATATTTTATCCCTGTGAGGCATGACAACAAGCCCATGTAGCAGCAGGGGCCCAGCAGTGAAATGGCACGTTCTTGCTGCCTGCACAAAAGGCAAAAAGCAAAACCTTATCTGAGAGTGATCAGGCAGGGATTCTAACAGAGTTGGACAGTGAAATACGACGGTTCCACTGCCAGCTCTGACTTAAAGACTCCCTGGAGCTGCCTGGGAAGGGGGACACTATTCAACAGCAAATTAACTGCTCTGACAACCGAGCTTTACCAGGAATTCAAAGGGGACAGGAGAAGTGGGCTGGAAGCTCTTGACATTCCCCTTAAGGCAACTTGCAGAAGGCTCTCACCTGTTAGCTGTGGTTGTGCTGTTTGCTTTCTTAGCTGGGGCTTTTTTCTGTTGGGTTGGTTTTGGGGGTTGAGCTACCTTGGGTTTCTTCTCCTCCTCAGCTTTTACTTTGTGCTTTTCTTTTTCTTTCTCTTTATCTTTCTTTTTCTTCTCTTTTTCCTTCTTCTCTTTTTTTTTCTTTGGTTTGTTCACTGGCGCTTGTGACAACGCAGCTAGCTGCTCATGGACGGCCTTTAGCTGGGGGAGAACAGTGAAAAAATACATCAGACTTCAAAGCAAGATAACCAATGCCTCCACATACACTTCATCTACATCCCCACATGTAAGTATAACCCAAAGTCAGCGATCAAGCAGTCTAGTGATTGAACTCAGGAGACTTTGCTTGATTTGAAGTTCTTAAAAAATGCAGTGCAAGAATGCAGAAGTTGACTCAGATTAAAAACATCATTCTTGTTTCACAGGGGCAGATAAAAATTAAGCTTAATAGCTCTACCTAGAGTGCTGACAACCTGGCCTCTGGAGTCTTGGGTTCACTTCTTGGGTCTCCTACTACCTTGATTTGAGACACCAGATAAGCTATTTTATTAATGCTTCCTTGTATTACAGTAGCACATGTAAACGCTGTAGCATCTGGCTCTGTATGTCTGCATAATAACAAAGCCGAGGCTCAATTGTCTCCAACCACAACCGTCAAAACAACTCACTTCTACAGACAGGGTTCAGGGGGACAATATCCCACAGGAGGCTTGTGACAGATTTTGTTATGCCTGAGATATCACACAGAACGAGGGTCTCTGTTCTTCCCAAATCCCTAGCATTGTCTGCACCTTCATTCATACTCTGGGATCCCAGAAGGAAGAACACCAAGAATGGCTAATTCAAAGAAAATTAACATCACACGAAACATGCACTGATTTTGTATCTGAGCATTTCTCCTCTTTAGCTAGCAGAAGGAGAGATTGCTTTGCTACATCCCAGCCTAAATGGGATTTTTAAGAACAAAATTAAACCCTTCCTCCTGCTATGCCCTTTCTACCACATAGACACAGACACACAGCTTCGCTGTTGCAGTACCTGCTCCTGGAGCTCTGCTAGCCGAGTTGCTCGCTCTTCTTCCGAGTCTGAGCTATCCGAGTCAGAAGAGCTCTCCTCACTGCTGTGACTGCTCTCTGTGCTTTTGCTCACCACTGGTGCTGTAGGTGGAGGCGGAGGTGGGGCTTCTGCAGGCTCATCAGGCATCTTTGCAAACCTCATCTCAAAGACATCCTATAAAAAGGGGGGAAAAACTGGTGACCAAAGGAGCCTCAGCCACAAAGACCTCACTCTGGCCTTTTACACACACCAGACACCCCACCACGGGTCAGCGTCTTACTGCACTAGACAAGATGTGTACAAGTAAATAATAACGTACAGGTGGGCATACATACTCTGTAAGCCCAAGAAAATCCTCCCATTACTCTAGTCACCAACGACTGTTAACATTTTAGGAGTGGAAGGTGGCATTGGGCCATGCCACGTTAAAAGCACAACAGTTCTACAGCAGAGAACGTGTCTCTTTGCAAGAGCCAGAGGAATCACTGACTCCCCTTTTTGGTGCCAAGAGCAGATCCATGCTTGGATCTCTGAATCGACACCTTGTAGCTGAAATAAATGTACTTTGGAAAAGACATTTGCCAACACCTTTACCTGGAGCTTCCTGGCCATGGCTACCACTTCGTGGTCTGGAGGATTGTACTTGTAACAATTAGAGAACATTAACCGAATATCTGCTGCAAAACCTTGTGCATCCTGGTATTCTCGACTGTCCATTTTTTTCTGCAAACAAACAAGCCAAAGGGAAGGGGGAGAAACAGCTGTAAGCAAAAGGCATTTGTAGCAACTGCATGGAGGACATGTACGCCTTGGAGACAGCTCAGAACAGCCTCATCTTGATCTGTCTTATTGGTTCCTAAATAACATTCAGAGTTCCTGCTTTTTAAAACAAGCAAGCAAACAAACAGCAGACAACCAAAGAAGTGTATATTGCTCCGTAACAGTTTAAACACTTGAAGATTCTAAATGTGGGTTGTTTTCTTTTTCTGAGTAGTACTGTACAAATTTATCAGGGTCTACATTCTATTAGAAAACAGAGCCATTTCGAAAAAGGGTTTGCTGGATCAGAAACTAATGTAAACAAGGATCACGGACAGGAAGGGCAAGAAACAAAACAACCAAGCTGCAGTTACAGGAGTCCCTTAAGCGTGTATTTCTACGTGCTGCTTGAGTATTTTTGCCCTGAGAATCTGAAAGGGCAGAAAAGATCATGACCATCCAACTTTGACCTCCTGCTAACACAGGGCATGAATTCTGCTTGGTGATTCCTACAGCAACACAGGCATTTACAGTTATACAACACCTACTCTTGATTTAGAAGTCCAACTGAAAGAGAATGGATACAGAATTCACCCTTTACGAACCTATTCCTAATGTTATTTCCTAGTGTAGTGAGGATAAGTATGAGGAAATAAGAGAAAGGAACAAGGTGCAAGTATTTATTTTTCAGCTCTCACTTTCATCTCTTTCTGTTCCTGTTTCAGACTGAATGACTTGGGTTTAGAGGACAGTTTATAGCATTCCTAGAAGTTAATTAATTATACACATATATTACTACTATGTATAAAACCTTAGCTCCAAATACTCCTAACAAAAAAGAGGCTATTGCTAGATTTCATTTGCATTTAAAAGACCTAGGTTTAAAGACATCCTCTATTTGCCAAGCAGTTGCAGCCCTCCCTTTTGTATATCTTGTGCTCAAACACGATGGGGAAGACACATCCCCTGTCCGAGCAGAAAGCAAGAGCTGCTCAGGGTCTGTAACCCATGCTGGAAGCTTTGACATCTTGTCTGATGGATTCTCATTTGTCTGACGGAAGCTACTGACCTGTCACAGCTACACAGCAAACCTTTTAACTACCTTGAAACACTGCAGTGACTCCTAAACTGGTTTTTGTTCCGAATAGGGCAGAATTTCACCTCCAGGGATGCTGCTTCAGAGGGACCTGTATGCAGGGTGGCGATATTCCTGCTCTGCTGCAGCCAGACATCTGTCAAACTTCTGTCAGTAGACCTCATTCTCCTGGTGAATAAACCAGGAGAAAGCCTCTGAGCCACAGCACAAACCCCGAAAGGGAAATAGGTTTGTGCTTCTCCTGTCTGAAGGAGAGCTGGTCTTGTTTGAAAAGCGTCTCAGGTCAATTCCAAAGCAAAACATATGTTGAAACGAAAGGCCCCATTTATTTTAAAATACGTCTTACTGCATGAAAGGCCTTTTTGATGCACTTATATTTGTTTGGCACACTCAGACACCGATTACTGCCTACGAAACACATTCCAGTGTCTGAGGCTTTGCTTTCATCCAAACCCAACAGTTTTCTAGCCCAACAGTTTTAATCTGTGGATTTTTGTTTTGCTTTCTTGTAAAGAATAAGTAACTTAACAAAAGGAAAAAAAAAAAGAACTTTAAATTGGTGGGCTGGAATATCTTCGGTTACAAATTCACTTTGAGAGATCCACCTGCTTAAAAAAAGTTATTCCATTTACAATTGGAAATCAGGAGTCACAGACAGCAGGCCTGGCAGAGGTGCTTGGAGGCCAGCTAGTCCATTCTCTGCCCCATGCAGTATCTACCCACAGCATCTCATTTTTCCTTCAGCAATCAAATCAATTGTTTAATATGCTTTAATGTTCAGAAATTTATTTCCTAATGTCTGATGTGTCTCTTGCTCTAAGGTAAGCCTTGTGCTGGCCACAGAGGATGCAGAGAACTTTGTTCCCTCACTTCCTGCAGCAACCTTTTACATGTTTTAAGATCTAACATGTCCCCTTTCTACTTTATCCTCTCTGAGACTAAACTGGACATCAATATGACCTCAGAGCACATGCCTTGGACATGGCATCTGGGCAGGCAGTGACAGAGGTCACAGCCACACAGATCCAGCAACTTCAGCAGAGAAAATCCCATCTCTACCAGCTACTGAGATCAGCCCAACTTCTGGGTTAAACAGCATCTTACAGAAACCACCTCAACAAGAGCAGCTGCTTTGTGAAGCTGTGTTTGTACTCTAAAATAGGCACAACTAAAGAAATCTTTAAAAATTCCCCAAATGTCTCCTCACCCCCAAGACCTCCGTAAAGCTTTCATCCTTTCCTCTCTCTACTCCAGGCAGTTCTGCTCTTTCTCCTCTTTGACTATCAGAGAATTGAGGTGGAGATGAGCTCACCAATCCTGTCCCTGCAGCTCTTCCCACTCGGTTGTAGCTCCTGCATGGCACTCCAGCGCTCTGCTCCTGGCTCCAAGCTCAGCTACAGCCCCTCCACCTCTCACCTGCCACCAGCACAGTCACAACAGCCACCCTGCCTCCTCCAGCACGCGCACAGAGAAAACAACCTCCAAATCCATCTGAAGCACACCTCTACTGGGTGCACAGTCTGAAAAAAGTGCTCCTGGACATGAATTATATTCTCTGAAGGAAATGAAACCTCATATAACTGGAGAACCGAAGTGACAAGCAACCAGGCACTGGGGAGGCTATTATAGCTGCAGCGATGCTTATGTTTTACAGTCTCACATAATTCCTTCAAGATCAGTTTGAGGGCCATTAGTTGTGCTGCTTTACCACAGCGATTGTCACTTGTGCAGAATTAAATCTAAAACCTTTCAGAGCCACAGAGGAAGCCCTGACACTGGAGAATGACACTGCAAACATCACATTTCTGTTCCATGCAGCTGATGTATTATAGACTGTATCACAGAGAAGTCACACTACGATCTACAGGCCAAGAGCAATGACAGTAAAAACACTCCATAAAAAACCAATACCAGACAGCACTTCAAACAAGTTTATTAAGAAAAATACTACCACGTGGAAAGACAAATCCAGAGTCTTTACATGCAAAAGACTCCAGTGGATCTCCAGTGGAGACCAGTTTTCTGTCCTACACTAGTCTCCAGTTTTCTGCCCTACACCAGTAAGGTACAGAGGGAGACTACCACCTGCACTTGCATCAGAAGTGCAATCAGAGGTGGACACTTGTTAAAGTTAAGACTAAAAAGAGATTTAAGTGTGAAGTCACCAACCAAGAAACCACAGTTTTGCACCTAGATTTTGCAGAATACAGCTCAGAATCCCTTGCAATAAGGAGTCACCTACTCAGACATGGAAATACCAGCTTTGACAGAGGCAGGATTTCACTCTCACCGTCTCTAATCTTACTGCATTCGCCCAGGGCTTCATCCACCAGGCTGCAGGTGTCTCTGGAGACCCACAGCATCCCTAGGAAGTTAAGGGAATGTGACTAAGCTGAGAGTAGGTCTGAAAGGACTGGGTTTACCAGCAGTCCCACTAAAGTCAGTACAGTAACTGAATGAGTTCATCTAGGATGTAATCATCTAATAACTTGTGTTCACAAGACTAGCAGAAAAAAGCTACCAATAACACTTCATCATTCTAATGTGATAACAAAAAGAACAGTTGCACTCAGAAAAAGATGCTTCTTCTCATCTGAGTCACTTCTGCAAATCAGACACACTTTGAAATTCCTTTGAAGCTACTGGACAGTTTGTAGATTCTTAGAGATTTTGACATGTAGCCTACGATAAGCACTGGCAAATATAACTGTATGCACAGTAAACAGAGTGTCATATATGAAGGTTCCTGATGCCACTTAAGTGCTGCACCTCTGGTCTGACTTACAGAACACCACCAAAACCCCCACTTGCAACCTGTTCCTTCTCCCAGCCCACATACTGGCGTAATTTAAACAATGTACAACGATTAAGTAGGCTTTTCAGCACTGGGCATCCAAAATCAGCAGGATGGAAAATGCACTGCAGCACCAAAACGGAGGGGATCTTCCTTCCTCCATCCACACTCAAGAGCAAGAAAAAATGGAAACTTATGCAAGGAAACACTGGGCCCTTCCTCTATCAGCAGAACATTAAAGTCAGGTAGCCAGCTTTCAATATTAACATGTTCAATCTGGACATTTCTCCTGCTTTTACCAATGTATTTCAGGCTCCCTCTTCTTGCCTGCAACTCAAAAATATTGCAGCTGTAGTAAGAACCCTTGCAGCATCATGGCTGAATGGCACAGCACATCAGAGCATGACACACTGCTTCCAGGTACTACACAGGATTTGCCAAGGAACATGAAAAGAATCACAAATGCAGCTGCCTTTTTGTCACCTGGGCATTTAGACAATCCCAGGCATCGGCTCAGATGGCAGCAAAACACTTCTGGCATGCTAACGAAAGCCAGCAGATATACCTTAACTTCCTGCATATGGAAGAAAGTCTCACCTCCACCAACACCGATTCCAGTGGCCTGCTGACAAGCAGAAGACAAGAACTAGAAAAAACACACAGCTTTGCTCCATGGATGTTTAGGAGGGATTCAGAGAAAATTCCTATAGTCTACAGGGAAAAACACCTTTAATATGGGACCATGCTAAGCTAAGCTCTTGAAGATTCAAGCACGAACCACACAAGCATCATGGTATCTCCTCTCCTCTCCGAGTACCAGGCGATCATCACATTCCAGTTGGAATTGCTCAGCGTAAGCCTATCTGGACCACACATCATGCCAACAAATAGGCAGGCAGCAGCTTCTGGAAATGGGATACTATCAATTGAATCCTACAAAATACAGCACCTCTTCTTCTCAGAGTGCAACACAATCCCAAGGACACAAGCTTAAACAGCTGGACTATCCACAAAGAGGAGAGGATGCCATCGTACAGTCTGCTTTGCAGTGCAGAAAAAACAGACGTGCCAGGTTACGGGGAAAAAAAGAGAGAGGAAGGAAACAAAAAATAAAAATATCCAGATGATATCCAAACAGGTTCAGTTTTCCACCCTTGCCCCTTCCCCCTCCCCCAGAAGGAGCCAGTCCTCTGCAACCAGAGGGCTGTGACACCCTGCCAAAGAGGTGGTAAACGTAGACGTACTTTAACAGTACTGAGATCCATAGGGTGTTTGATAATATCATGATAGTCATGTAATTCCAAGGCCTCTGCATCAACAGGCTTGTAAAAGGGCCATGCATAGGCTGCGTGCTTCTTCGAGAGCATCTCCTTGAGAATGCTGTCACAGTACTTGAGGTGCTCAGAGAGTTTGCCCTTCTTCCCTGCGTGCTGTGGGACCTCTCCGTCTTCAAGGTCTTTCTTTGGTGGTTTGATGGGCCGGCCGCCGCTCTCCCGTCGAGCGATGATTTTGGCCTGCTTAGGGTCCGAGAGGGGCGTGGGCGACTCGCTTCGGCTGGCAGTGATCGCAGAGGTGGTGGGGGTTGTTGTGTCTGCTTTCCGCTTCACTCCCTTTTTCTGAAACAGCAGATGGATAGGTCTCATGAGTACGTGCCCAGCTCTCGTGTTACGCTAGCAGAAACCTAGCACAATTCACCCTTATTTCTGAGATCTGCCTGTCCCCCGACAGAAAATGCAATTACTTCACTGGGATAAATGGAACTTGTGACTAGAGGCTTCAACGTACAATTCAGTAACTACAACACGATGTATTCCTAAGTCATCTGAGCCACAGTAACCAACCATTTGCACATCTACAACCCAACCCCAAACATGATGCAAAAAGTGTTAGCTCTATGTATTTCACTGAGATTTAAACTAAGAACTCTTACCTCATGTTTGCCAAAGGAAAGGAGTGCGCCCAGTCGATTACTGCAGCTCAGCTGATGCATCGTGACTTAGTAAGTGTCAGTAACTTAACCACATGTCTGAGTCCCCAGTGGCAGGATCAGGCTATAAGTTCTGAACCAAAGCATATTAATCACCAAAGACCCGTGAGCCCTCACTCCCTTGTACTTAGTGGGTGTGCTAAGGTAGATTGCTTATTATGGACAAGAGCAAGAATTTTATTATTTTCCTTAACCAAATAAAACCTCTCTCATATAAATTCAGACTGTGACTGTCCAGTCAGCTCTCTCGTGCTCCTATGAAGGACTTACTTCTCCGGAAAGAGAGAGAAAGAGGAGAAGTTCCTTAGGGAAATCTAAGGGAAATCTTAAGTAAATCCCAAGCATGATTAATTTTGCAGTATGTATTGGCAAACTCACTTCTGGGTTCATCCTTGAGTTTTAAAATTAAGTGTGAGACAGGCTTCTGAGGAGGACAGCTTAGCTGCAAGAAGATCTGACTTACAATTTCTCTAGTAATTCCCAAGCTATAGGGTTAAATGCGCAAAACAATTCTGTGGCTCTGTTGGTCCATGCAACCTCACATCAGAGAACACCAATATTGTAGCAGTTAATTTCCCAGTTCAGAAAAAAACCCCAGCTTTCTACAAGCTATGCGTTCATCATTTCCAAAGCAATACACAGCTTGCTAGGAAAATTCCAATTATTTAGAGCAACGTTTTCATTTACCCATAAATTAACATAGTAAATGGCGAAACACCAATGGCAACTCCCAGAAGATTACTCAGTAAGGAAGACTGAACTAATGCACCCAAAACCCGCAGGCAACATCAGTCTCCTCCAACTGGAGTGACAGGATTGCCTTGAACTGGTTTATGGCAGAGAGGAACATTCCTAGTGCGGGAGTCTGCAAACTTTAAAGGAATAGTCCCAGTGAAATCAGGGGGTCGGTTACAGAGGGAAGAGATGCTTTGGGCTACATGGTGCAAAATGGGGGGAACTTTCAACTGCCTTCTGGTTCATGAAGCATCAGCACTGGCTAAGGCTAGAGTCAGATGAGAGCTTGTAACTGAGGTAGTAATGACAGTTGACATCACCTCAGCTGGGGTGTGGTAAAACCGGCAAAACTTTTCTCAACCCTTTCAAACTTGACAGCAAGCACTTGTCTAAGCAGACCCCAAAGGGACAACGATGGCCAAAGAGGCAGGGAGTCAAATGCAAAGAGAAGAAATGTACACAACCAGCAGTGAGGGGATGGAAACAAAGCACTGCTTAGCAATATTGCCTTCTGAAGAGGAAGGGGTTGAGTTCTCCATTTACCTTGACTACCGGTGGCGTAGGAGGCACCACGGGCATTATCGGAGCAGCAGGCGGAGGGGGAGCAGCGGCAGGAGGGGCAGTGACAGGCGGGACATTAGCAGTGATGGTTGGCACAGGGGTGGCAGCAATGACGGGCGTCTGAGACACAGCTGGTGGAACGTTCTGGAACGGGGTCGGCGGGGAGACGGAAGACACGGCCACTGCTTGCTGTGCTCCTTTCAAACAACAAAGTAAAAACACACTGATGGTTACAAGTGTCAACAAGACATTGTGAACAAAGTGACACTGGACTGGGCAATCTTGGGCTTGGCAAAAGGCTCCCAGTCCAGGACCACAAGAAGAGCACAAAGGACACAGTGTGGTTTGTTGGTGCTGTTACCCAGGGGTTAACAAAAAATGAGGAATCACTGACCTACGTTGTCACATATCAACCAGGCCAGCCACATGCAAGCAAAACATTTAAAGCTTTGCACATGGATTGTGTTGCTCTGGGACAGTCTTCTCCCCTCTCGTCCTCTCAGAGGTACCCTGTGCTCAGCAAAAGAACAGGAGCTCAAGGAGACGAAACAGAGACATGGCTCTTTTGGACAGCTGCGGTTGTGCACAAAACTCAATCTGGGAATGTTTTTAATATGCATGACAAATGGTAATAACTTCTCCCCTCTTGCCTGCAAAACACCCAAGAGTCCAAAGCACTTCAGATGTGCCACAAGTTATACAACTTGTTCAGGGGGACAAAACTAGTAACTAATAACCAAAGTAGCAATACTTCTTTATGGTTTTATAGCAGCATTTATCAAAGGATGCTGAAAAGACACATCATCACAAATTTCTCTCAGCTTGAATGAAGTTGTAACTCCATTTGGCACCTGAGATGTGAGAAAACAAAGAGGAACAGTTGACTTTCCCAGAGCAACAATTAGACCTTGTTTACAGAAAAAAAATTGCGACAGTTTAATTCAGCCCACTGTTATACCATGCTTACAATCATAGTTCTAAATCCATTTAAGATCAACTCTAAACTTGTTTTCTACTGATATACAATGGCCTACACAACCTTTTGCAATGGCTTAAGAAATCTTTTCTCTTGATCAAACTCTATTCTATGATGTTGCAACCACATGTGCAAAAGAAAAATGTTATACTGTGTTGAGGGGATTGGCAAGATTTGAGTCCAGGTCTTTCCATGTCAGACTTCTGCCAGGACCTCGGGTAAGCTGTATAAACCCACATCTATTGTAACGGTTTTAACCAAAACACCACACTGCCGCTCACTCAGCCTGCCCCATCCCAGGGGATGGGGGAGAGAATCAGAGGGCTGAAGGTAGTGAGAACTGTGGCTTATGATAAAAAAAATTAATAATTGAAATAAAAGTTAAACTTATAATGATAATAATAACAATAATATACAAATGAACGATATACAGTGCAACTGCTCACCACCTGCTGACCAAGGCCCAGCCCATTCCTGGCTAACAATCCCGGAGCAGAGACAGTCCCAAAACCGCAATCCCAGAAAAGAGAGAGAATAAGCTCCTGGGCAGATCCTCATAATATGCCGAGTATGACGTTGGATGATACAGAATATTTCATTGGCCTTTGGGATCCGTTACTCTATGCTCCCTCCCAGCTTCTTGTGCACCTGCACACTAGCCAAACATGGGAAGGTGGAAAGTCCCTGGTTTCACAGTAATAACTAAAAACATCAGTATGTTATCAACATTCTTCTCATACCAAATCCCATGCTGAACCCAACTACTAAGAAGAAAATTAACTCTATCGCAGCTGAAACCAGGACATTCATAAAGGCATTCTATGCCATGGCGTGTCCCCTGCAGCAGACTGGCATGTCTAACTACCCTGCCTCTTCTTGCCTTGGTGTCTTCTTTGCATACAGGAAGCACCAGCATTGCCCTCCCTCACTGAAGCACTGAGCGGATGGGTAAGTCACAGACAGCGAAGATGTTTGTACGACAAATGACAAGTGGCCTTAAGACAGACAAGCCCTGAAACACTGGGTGAATGTTATCTAGACATCTCGCACTTTCCTCCACCGCTTTAACCGTTAAGACTGCATGCTCCCCTCCTAGCCTCTTCACTATTTGTGAAGCCAGGCAGCTTAAAAGGTGGGTCAGGCCTCAGCAACAAGCTCGTAACATTTATGGTCACCAGACCGAGCTAATACCTGCACTCTGCGTGCCCGCTGACGGCTTACGACCTTTGCCTTTAGGAACTGGGGGCAGTAATTCAACTTCCTCCTGAGGCATCTGGGCCACCTTCTGCAGAAATATCTTCTCCAGGGCTTGGGCCATGAGGACAATGTCATCTGTGGGCTGCAGAAAGAAGAATACAAACCCATTCTGTATCATCCACTTATTAGAAGCAGAGAGGTTCAAGATCAGGCTTTGAAATACTCAATGACACTGCCCTTCAAATAAATGATGGTATCCAAGCTCCGACAATAAACAGACTAGGGCTTCTCCCTCCTCGCATGCTACCCTGCTCCTCTTCTATTCTGGTCTATCATGTAATAATTACAGCCTCTAAGTACGCTGCATTCAGAGAGTTATCAGGACTTCCAGTAAGAGACTGATAACTAGCATTCTGTGCACCAGCATGGAAGCAGCAAACTGGAACAGATGAGCTGTCCTCCTCTGCTTGCCAGCAGGTCCAAGAGAAGAGTGTAAACACATACTCTGTGGCTCAAACTAATTAATTTGTTTATTTCAGCTTGTTCTCCAGTATGGGTCAACGATGACAAACCATTGTAGAAAACATAATACAAAGAATACAGGCTTTTAACAACAAAACACTAAACAAGCCAAACCCAAAATGATAAAAAACAATCTAAAGGTGTGCAAGTATGGAAGAGACACAGGCAGAGAACAGTTATAGTTCCTGAACTGCACTCTGCTGTTACGGAGACTATTTACTGCTAGACAGTCAGTGTAACACATAGCACTAATGCCCCATGTAACACCTGCAAAGCACTGCACAAACTTAAGTTCATCTTAAAGAATTCCTAACTGGAAATAAAAGGAGTTAAAAACCTCCCACATAACTCCAAAACAAAACTCTACCTATAATTAAAAGGCACATTTGCCATTTTAACTAGTCTGGGGGAAGAAAGACGCAGCACAAAGACAGCTTTGTGCATTTCAAGCACTGTGGTTGCAATTAGTGGCATTTCAAATCCTTGCAAGGAGGGCCCGGAGCACAGCAGAGCTGGCTCTGCTCAAAACCTGCACTATGACTGTTGTAGGTGGGTCTTTTCTAGGCAGGGCCCCAACTAAAGGCTTGTCTGGGCTCTTTACCTTGTTATAAATGTAACAATTTGTAAACATGGTGTTGAAATCCTGCATACATTCACTGGCACTCCAGTAATAGTTATGTTCCAGGCGCTTCTTGATCGTCCCCATGTCCATAGGGTTTTTTATTATTTTGTGATAATCCTGTTGGAGAAACAGGAAAGATGTTACACCTTTTGATATGCAAAATGAGCATTGTCCTCTCTAGTCCCAGATTTCTCCTCATTATCCCTCCCAAAAAACACATCCTCAAATTTTTGTGCAGATACCATCTTTCCTTTCATTTATTTTCTAATTTTAGTCTATCATTATTATGAACTTGATTACAAAGCACCAGAACTCCTTCCACAACTGCCCCCAGTACAAGCCCAAACACACACACAAATGGCTACTTGGACATTACAGCTGGACTAGGAAGGCAGTAAGCATAGGATGTGGAGGAAAACATGCTTTGAGCAGTTCTCCCTAGAAGCTGTTTGCAGTCTTGGTGCCCCTTACAAGGCCGTAGGTGCCATTTTGCATTGTGCTGCGGAGTGGAAGGGTACCGCACTCCACAGCTAGACTGACACTGCAGCGATGCGCTTCATGCTCACCTGGGACCAGAATTTGGGGCAGCAGGGTCGGCGCTTTAGCAGGGTGTTCAGTGTAACAGCAAACTGGCTGCAATTTGGGAAACAGCATTTCTGCCTCCCTTTTTAAAAGACTGCCTCTGGCACTTACATAAATTTATCAGTGCCAGCACTGGCTAAGACTGTACTAAAAGTTTCAGTCTCTCTTTTCAGGGCATTTCAGTTCTTAAAAGGTTTCCACATGTTAATCCAGTTCCTCTCTGGGCTGGTCTCAAGCATCTGTAGAGGCTGTGATTAGCCTGGAGACACTCTAGACGTGCAAAGTTATACGCTGTAATTTTCTCATTCCGGAGAAGAGAAGCAAGCCCTTTCACTGCACGCACACATGAATCCACATACAGCCCAATCCTCAAGTATGACTTGAGACACTGGTACTTCCAGGCAAGGCACACTAGTGCAGAAAAGGGGTAAATGCAACTGTCCTGTTATTTCTCATGCCAGTACAGTGTTTGAAAATATCTAGCTTTGAAGAATCCTTGGTAATTAGCTTCTCCTTTCTTCCTCAACACTGAAGTCAGCAGCAAATCCAGGAAGGCTTATCAGAAACACAAGTTACATGGAGCCCAGTGCTAAGTGCTCAGAAGAACATGGGCTTCAAGACTCTCTCAAATTGGACAGAAGTGGGACAAGAGGTAAAGACACATAAAAGTAACCAGAGGAAAACCACAAACAAAGCACTGCTTCAGTTGCTCTAAAACAGCTTGCTTGGGTGCTCTTCTCTTCCCTTACTAAGTCAGCAGTAGTTTTCTTATTCAGAGACCTGCACCTCTGCAAGGCATCACCTTCTAATTCAGCAATTCTGAGAGCATTGAAGGAACTCCCCAAAAGCAATCTAACCGTTCTGATCCAGTGATCAGAAAACTGATCTCATTAGCACAAAAGCTTTCCAAGAGCAGAATACCAACCAAGAGATGCTAGATACGTACCGGCAAGTTCAATTTAATTGCATCAACAGGTTGGTAGAAAGGCCAAGCAAACTGATGCTTCCACAAGGTCTTTACCACAACATTTTGCATATATTGCAACTGGTTGGTCTTCCGGCCAGGCTTATTAGGATTAGTGACCTCCGGAGGTGGCGGATTCACAGGGCCTTGAGGAGCCTGGATTGCTGATGTGACTGTCGACATTTTCCTGCTCTTGCTCTCACTCGCTGTCACAGCAGCAGCAACTGGGAGATTTTCTTTCTTCCTTTATGGTCCCTGCATGGGACTGACATCCCATTTCCAGGGTGCAACCATACAACCTAGAACAAATGAGATGAAGACGACAATGTGTAAATACAGACACCAACCTGAAGCAGGCATGTTCCATCAAGAGAAGTGTCTTAACTTGGGCTTTTTACCCTATATGCTTCATTCCCTTGTAACACACTATCTTGATGATGGGCACAGTTTAAGACCCAAGAAACAGTGGAACAGCAATTCCCAAATTCAAAGCCTGCAGAGAGCCAGTAAGCTTCACAGGACTAGTTCTTGCTGTATTTGGCTCAGAGAGCATCTTTGTGCAAAGAAAACACAAGGAGTAGCATAAGAATACAGTTAGGTAACACAGTTAGGATATAATGCAGAGACTCCCACAAGTGTGCTGATCCAAGCTAGTAAATCCATAGCTTGCAGCTCCATGTAAATTTAACTGCACTGTCTCTAGACCCATGCTCGCTGGCACTGAGTCAGCTTCCAAGTCTCTCACTGGTGCAACGGTTAGTTTAAAATCCCAACCAAGAGCTTACTACAGCTGTCAGAGGACCTCAATGAAGAGAAATTAAAGAAGGGTCAGCGAAAAGTGCTGTGAACAGTTGTGAAAGAAAGGTGTCACCAGAAACATCCTAACCTAAAGTCATCTGCACTTTGAATCTCGTAAATGTCTTACTATGTCCCTTACTATGCCTACCCGACTGGGCCCTCAGTTTCTCAAGACACAGGCTCAATATAAATAATAACCAATACTATACTTACATCCCATGACTTGGCTAAGAGAGCACTGTCACGCTCTCTCTTAAAGGCACATAAGATATACAGAATAGACAAAACGCACACTGTACTCTATTTTTCCCTAGCAAACTGCAGCAGAAAAAAAAATGGTCTAGTATCACTGCGTCTTGTATACCATATGGTAAACAGCTTTGCCATGTCATTTTCCATAAACATTTGATATTTCAATTCACATCGGGACTGCAGCTACTCTCACGGCAAACAGACCACAATCACTTTCTAGAGGCAAATTATTTCAAACACATTCAGAAAGCCGCACAAATACTCTCACTGACATATGCTTCTTGGTTGCACAGAGAAACATGAGCAGAAACAGAAGCTGCAGTAATACAGGGAAAAGGAGAGAGCAGTAAGACATCCAAGGAAAAAACCAAACCTCTTCTTGACACATCCCTCATCATCTCTACTATCTGGACTAAATATAGAACATCAACTCAACCTTCGAATTGCTGATTAGATGATGGCAAAAAGTAAACACATACCTAATTTAGGGGGATTTTACAAAAATAGATGTGTACAAACATAAACAGATCTGCAGCAGAGACGGATGTTTAAATATCTGTCTTCTCGGGCCTGCCTGGGTAGCAGAGGCATTTGCATTCTGGAAACCAGCTGCTTCCCCAGCAGCTCGGTACCCAGGAGAATATTCCAGCACCCCAGTGACGTTGTGGCACAGGGAACCACATCATAAAGCGGCTGGTGCCCTGAGTGCCACAGCCACCAGGGATATCAGAGTGCTCTGGGTGCTGTAGATGCTGGGTGCACCTTCCCATGGACCAGTTTAGCTTGGCTCACAAGCATCCCTGACTGCAGAAATCAGATCCGTTTTATTTCTTTCAGAGTTACTTGTATAGTTAATTTTTATAGTGCTTCTATGGAAAATGAAACAGTTAAACACCTAAAATATATCCCTGTGCGAGTTCACCTGCTTATGCATGCAGGGAACAGACAAGACCAGTTATGACTCTGCCATAACTCAAAGCAGCAGCAGAAATATTGCAAAACACAATCTTCAGATCAAGGGGGAGGAAACAGGCAAAGAATTAAAAAGAAGAAAAAGATAATTAGGAAGTTTCACTCAGTCTCCTTCTGGGCAGCTCTCTGCATGGATTTCAGACCCCAAAGCCATCATCTGAGTGCACGCAACGCTGACTGCAGGCCCCTGGTGACCACCACTGAAGCATTTTGTTTGCTGTCTTCTTGACTAGCAAACTGAATCCAATGCAAGGACTGACGGGAAATAAAACACCCACAGAGAGCAATTCCTACTGCTATAGAGCATTTCAGTCACAAGTTTGAAACTATTCAGTGTAACTACAGTCTTCCCTTTAAATAATCTCAGGTTAAATGTGACTCATTTTAATTTCCTGATTTCCTCCTACCTCTCAAACTCCATTTGATAAGGATTTTTTAAAATTAATTTTTATTAAATCCCAAAACTGTAACTCAAACAACACAGATCTATCTCCTGCCCCTCCCAGACTCTTTCTGACCTTAGCTGAGGTGTTCAGTATGTTCACACAACAGCTCATCTGTGCCATGGAGATAGGAACAGCTTCTGTCTGTCTTCATTGCTCCACCCAGGCAGCCTGCAAACTCTCTGGAACCCGCATTGCCTCTCCACATGCACATTTTGATCATCAAGCTTAAACAAGGCTTTTATGGTCCACATAAGAGAAGCACGTAAGAGTCAGTGACACAACTCAGAAAGGATTTTAATTAAGAACATTACCAAAAGTAGAAGGGGCAGAATCATTACAACCAACCTAGCTAGTCCTCTGCCAGCTGATCCTCTTTAACTTGCATGCTCCAACTCATTGGTTATTACAATCATAGAATCATAGAATCATAGAATGATTAGGGTTGGAAGGGACCTTAAAGATCATCAAGTTCCAACCCCCCTGCCATTGGCAGGGACACCCTCAACTAGACCAGCTTGCCCAAAGCCTCATCCAGCCTGGCCT
>WKFP01014253.1:324047-345332 GCA_011057875.1 Pterocles orientalis
ACGACGCAGGGATGCGAAGCGTTGCTGCTTCTGCTGCGTGCTGGAAGGGGTTACGTACGCTTCTGGCATGGCTGGGAAGGTCAGGAGCACTGCGGCAAGGTTGGGTGGGCTTGGGATTTGGGAGGAGAATGGGAGCTGCGTGGAGAGTAGGGAGGGGGTTGCACTGAGGTGAGTTCCAGGCAGCTTGGCTTTATCGGAACCCACGTTCAACGGATGGTTGTGAAAAGGAGGAGATTTTCCACACTGTGAGAGCCAAAGCAAATATGGAGGAACTTAATTAAATGCTTGCCTGCTAAAAAAATAATTTTCTGATGAATTGAGGAAGGTAACAGGGCAATGAGAGATGGAGCTGATAAAGGAGCAATGATTCTCCGGTGTGCCAGGCAGAAGTGCACGGGGAAAGAGCACAATAAAGCAGTTTTTTTGGTGGGGAAAGTTCTCTACTTTTTCTCTCGTATAGATCCGTGGGTAGGATGCTCTCCACGGCTGAGCCGGCTGCCAAAGCCCTCAGCCCCAAACATGAACCTACCCTCCAGTGCTGCTCTGCACAGTCAGTTCACGGCATGGTACTGTCTGAGTTACCATCAACAAGTGGAAATACTAGTGCTTGTCTAGAGGAAAGAGAAGGAAAGGGGAAAAAAAAATCAGTGAATAACTGCAATTCTAATCAGCTCTTGCTTGCTGGTGCTGGGAAGACGGGAGACACCTCATCTGCTGGGCCTGGGGCCACCTCTGCACTCCCAGAACTTGTTCAGCGGGGCTCTGGACAGAAAAAAAAATGTCAGCTGGAAGAGAGCCCTTCCAAATAAGAAACAAATGGTAATATCATCATCATACAAAGAACCCGGGAGAATCGTTTCAAGAGGCAAAACTGGAAAAAAAGGACAAAAAAGAAATCTTGAACCGTGCACCTGCAGAACCTGCCGCCCGTGAGCCTTGCACACGCGTGTGCAGCCCTGCGGCACGGCCGGGGCGCTGGATCCCAGCTCTGCAAAGAGTGCAGACGGAGGCCAGGCAGAGGTTTCTTTTGAAAGCTTCTCTCTAAATGTTATTTCCATTTATAAATTTAAAAAAAAAAAAGTAGGATGGGTAGATGGCTTTCACCTTTAAAGGGCTGCTCTCCAGCAGCGCCGCTCCCAGCTCCCCACTCTGCCTCCCCTCCTTTGAGCCCTGGGGCTTCAGCATCTTTTCATGCCCTGGAAAGAGGCTTCAGGACACCGATGTAACATATTGAAATGGGGAAAATAAGAAGCAATTTTGAACTTTTCTCTTTTTCCAGCAGTTGGCTTTGTCTCAGCAACACCAGCTCCAGCCAGTGCGTTTGGCTTCTTGGGTTTCACCCGGGGTTCGTGGGTTCAGTATTTTTATATTGAGGCCTCAAACCATGGGGGAAGGGTTAGGCCAAAGCCCCATTTTTCCATTATTTTAATAAATGTGATCATTTTAAAAAAGTTTAGTTTCCCAGCCTCCTCCATGCAGATATTCTTTCTCCAACCCCCCTTCCCCCAGATACCGAAAGTCTGACTTTGGACCCGACGTTATTTGGCATGGACTGTCTTAGATATGTTGAACATTACTTCATGGCTGAAATTACAGAAATAAACCCTCTCATAAAATAGAAACTAATAACTTTTACCCTCTTTGTCTTTCTAGGGGAGTCAGGAACAGCTTAGTCTGTACAATAATTATACTGTATGCACGGCAAAAAAAAGTTCTCGACTCCCGCCATTCCCAGCCCCTTCCCCACCAAAGGAAAGAAAAAAAAAAAAAAAGTTGGCAATAAATTTAAAACAGTTTTATTTACCTTGAACTACTCAGCCAAGAATGCACATTATTTAGGGACTGGAATAAAAAGCCATTCACTCGAGTTCAATTGGCCATTTAGTTCAATTTGTGTGTGTTACTGCAGGTAATTACTATGGTAATAATGTACTGTAATCTGCGCTGATTTGGAACTTGTCCTGTTTCTGTATTAATAATAAGTGCCATATATGTACTAATTACCAGTTTGTTACCATGGTTATTTGCGTAGATGCCGTGTTAATGATACCCTGGAAACATAAAGCAATCACATTTTTGAATTAAATCTTTGTGGTCTCTTTAGTGCTAAAAGCCCAATTCACATAAAATAATGATGAAGAAAATGAGATCATCGGCGCTGACTTGCCAGCAAGCTGATTAGCCGCACTGCATAAATACACGATTTTACCATACTGAAAAATTAGAGCCTCCAAAACATTTTCCATGGTTGCTAAGTAACTTCCCAAAGATTACATCACTTACAGGAATACGCGGTGCCAAATCTGTCATGCACACGTATTTATAGAGCATACAGTGCGGGGAATGTGGGCTCGGCGAGAGGGCTCCGCTGCTGCCATAGGTGCGAGCTGCCGGCTCCCTGCCAGAGGAGGGGGGTAAATAAACAGGCATCCCCCCCTTCCCCGACTAATTCACACACGCACCCCTTACTCCTTGGAAGGAGCTAGGAGGCAATCCAGAGACATCTATTTTTTAGGATTAATTAAAGCCAGAAGGGATCTCTGCTATCCCTCCTCTACAATAATTTCACGCTGCAAGTCCTGGGCTGGCTTGCATCTCTTCTCCCTTTTGAATTGAACTGAGCAGTGCGTTTTGGGGGATGATTTGTTGGAAATGTGTACTGGAAGGGATGAGGCTGGCTACTGCTGCCTCCCAGTCTGCAGCTCACGCTGGCACAGGGCAGACGTCTCTGTGTTTTGCTGCAGGACGATGAGCAGCGTTTGTCCCTGCAAAGCATCTCCCTGCAGTCTGCCATCCAACTTGCTCTGCAAACAACCTGCTATTCCCATGCAGCAGCGACTTTGCTGGCCACGCTGGATCTACATCACAATTAAAAATAGTTTATTGGCAACAAAAACATTCCCTTTTCCCTCATCGCACGGTAAACAATGGGTCCTTCCTACCCAAAAATCAATGGCGATGCTTTAACCAGATGACACTGGTGCAGGGGCTGGGCCAAGCTGGAGCAGTGCAGCTGGGTGTCCCTGCAGACAGCAGGGAATAAGGCAGGGAAACCTATAGGTCCCAACCCTATAGGAAAGTCTGATCCCTACTGTTCTGGAGCCCTCACAGGTCTGTTGAGAGCAGCAAGACCCAGAGGGTGCCAGAGGCAGCGGGGTTTGGGCATGCCGGGTGGGCTAAAGGACAGAGCTGGGGCTCTGCTCCCTCGCTGGCTGGGTTTGTCCAGGAGATGAGCAAGGAGGTGAGAAAGAGCATCCTGGTGAGTCTGCTCGAGAGAACCCGGTGTCCTGGACTGCGGGTGTCCGGGAGGACCAACAGCCACTGCAATATCAGCCAAAAGCCCTGGGAAAATCACAACATCAGTTTGCCAAGTGGAATTGCCGGACCCTCCGCACGTCGCAGAGGGGCTGGCTGAGGCACCCGCTGGAAGATGCTCCTGGTGTCCACCCGCTGAGATGCTGCAGGACCACGGCCGCAGTGGGAGCAGACTTTCTCTCCGTTATCCTCCCTTCGTTTTGGCCCGAGGACATTGCTGCTTTTCCCTCCCTGCTCCTGCAAAACCCAGTCCTGAGCAGCGGATGCCATGTCATTTGAAAAGCTACTTAGTGCTCTTGATTATCTGGTCATTATTTTTCCAGTGAAGCCTGAGATAAGCAAAGCATAAATCAAACCAGAACAGGAGCCACTTGGAGCAGGTAAAGGACGGAAAAGATTTTAATCAGTGAATCTGGGCAAGAAAAGCCAAAAGAGGGAGAGGGAGGGAGGAAAGGGGGGTGAGAAACAAAGAAAGGGAAAGAAACACCACTTGTTGTTTGTGGGACGAAGACAAATGTTTCCAAAGCCACATTTTCCACATGACTCCCAGTAAAAGCTCTTGGTTTGATTATTAATCACAGGGCGGCCTCCATCCATCACTCCATCCCTCCATTGCCTCCTAAGCTGTTTGATGTGCTACCCTCCGCTCTCCCATTCCCCATCCGCCCTCCTCGGGCAGCTCTGACAGGGGAAAGCGCGGGAAGTTATTCCAATAAAGAAAATGCAATCAAATAAATAGAGGAGGAAATAAATAAGAGCATCAGGAAAGCTTCTGCTGCACTGGTTGGATCCCTGCCTCTCGAGGCTTCTGGAGAGCTGCTGACACTGGGAGCGTCTTCTGAAATGGATGGACTTTGCCTCTTGCCTCATACATCTGTTTAATGACCTCTCCTTGCAGGCACTTGACATGTGATTTATGGGATATAAATTTTACCTCTTTGCTTTGGTGTTGCAATCGCTACGTTCTGCAAGGTGAGAGCATCTCACCCCGCGGGGACGCCGTGCCAGCTCCCTCGCCCTCCTGCTCGCTGAACTTTCTTCCTCTGGCCCTTCCTTTAAAAAAAACAACAACAAAAAAACGCTCAAGAACAGAAAAAACAACAGCCTTTAAAAAATGTGTTTTTTCCTCTTTAAAAGAAAACTGCTGCTGACGCAGCCTTTGCAGCGTTCAAGGCTGATGGCACTTTTCAGAAAAAGAAAACAGCAGCATCCCAGCTGATTTCCTGCAAATAATAATAATAAAAAAATGTATGTATATAAATAAATAAGTCCTTAATTCTTTTACTGGCATCTGTAGCCTCTAATTCATAAATTCATCAGGACTTTCCCAGGATGTCAGTTTTGGCAAATGAGCCCTGAGTTGCTTCATGCTAATGGAGCGGTGGGCTGCCTGACCTCAGGAAATAGAGAGGCCAAACATGAAAAAACAGAGCTGGGTTCAAGGCTGGGGCTGTGAACCCCAGATTTGAGGGTGAGGTCGGGAAAGGGTCAGGGAAGCATTGTGTGCTCGCAAGGGGAGAAACGCTGGTTTCTATTTAAAACCTTTTCATGCCGCTGCCAGAGCCCTCTCGCCATTGTGCGCGGGAGCAGCCCGGCGATGGAGAAATGCGCCTTGAAGATCCTGACCACGGGAACGGGAAAAGATTGGAAACAGTCACGCTGACGTGTTACGAGCCAAACCCTCCCCTACCTTGGGAAGAGAGGGAGGGCGAGCTCTGCCTGGCTCTTTTCAGCAGCTAACGCAGATGGATTTGCTTTGGCATTTAAGGGTGATGGATGTGCCAGGTGCTATTCATTAGAAATGATTTGTTGGGGCCGGCGTAGCTCGCCTGCCCATTAGGACGCATTTACTTCGCAGGTTAGTAATGATGGGTGCGCTTAATAGTTTCTAAGTATCAGAGGGCATTAAAAAGCCCTGGAAGAGAAGCCTATCAATATTTACAGCTTCAATTTGTTGGGGGAGGAAACCAGTGCGTGTGCCTGGAAGGGACGCCCGCCCCGAGCCCCTGCTCGCTGGTGTTGGCACAGGGGAGGCTGGAGCGGAGCGAGGGGGAACGGCTGGGAATCCGGCTGAGCTTTGTCCTTCGTGCATCTAAGTGGTGTGGTGGCAGCAGCTTGTTCAGCTCTGGTGGGGAAAACTGAGACCCATCGCTAAAATCAGGCACATGCCAAAGGCAGAGGCAGCGGCAGAGCCCAGCAGCCCCAGGTCCAGCCCCGGGAGTGGTGGTCCTGTTGGGGATGGCTCTGTGCAATCATCACGGACTGTGATCGGAGGAGGCGGAAGGTCATTCACTGAGGGATGATTATGGCTATTACATCCCAATTCCCTTCCCCTGCCCTCCCCCCGGCCCGGGCTTTGCTCCGAGTGAGATCCCGTTAACAGCCCTCTGCCGATGGGCAGCCATTTACTTAAGTCCCAATTTTTCATTAAAATAGCACATATGGCTATCAAGCATCGCAAGGTCACAGGGCTGCATTGTCTCAGCTTAATATGATGCTATTAAGGCTGGTCCATAATGTCCCAGATACAGCAAGTTCAGCAGCGTAAGATCAAGCATTGGGCAAGACTGCAATTTCCTCCTGTCCTCCTGCTACGATCTTATCAAAGCCTGACTGATCTCTATAGACAAAATCGCACCAGAAAGCATTAAATATCGTGAAAGGCTCCGCTTCTACCGGCCTGCGGGGAGGTTGGGTTCGCAGCCTGTCTCCCTTTGTGTCGCTGCCTCCCCTCTCCGGCGGGGACCAGGGCAGCATTGGCTTGGGTGGTTCAAGCATCCAAGCCAAGAAATGGGTGTGAGTTAACTTTTTGCCATTGTTTTTTGGGTTTTGTTTGGTTTTTTTTTGTTTTTTTTTTTTAAGCCTGACCTCCATTCAAGCCTACTCTAATTTTTTGCCCAGCTCAGCTTCATTCTGCTGGGTCTCGGCTGCCCGCACAGCCACCGCACTGGCCTGGGACCCTCAGATTGATGGCCACCGCTGCTCTCTGCAGCCCTCAGGAAACTTTTTATTTCTCCCTCCATTAAACTAGTCAAGCATCATTCTTTTCTTCCAGCCTTTATCTTCCTATCTGAGATACAAGTGCCTGCACGCAGCCCCTTTATCCTGCCACGTACTTGTACAGTTCCTAGGGCAGCGGGGCCCCGCTCTCGGTACTCGATGAAAGGCAGTCAGGCTAGCTCACAATCAGGGGACAGAGGCAGAGGTAGGAAAAGGCAGACTGGAAGCTGTCTGGTGGCTTTATTAAGTCATGCAAAGATACACCACTTATCGACTCGTTGGCACTGATACAACAAGGTGTACGTGTGCCCAGATGGGAGGTTTTCATAGCAAGAAGCAGTCACATAAATAAAACCAAATTTGTGTGCGCACCAGCCCTGCCAAGGAAGAAGCATCTCTTGCAATATCTCCGTGAGCACGGTTTGCAGAGCAAACAAATTTGTTATTTCATCTCAGTAGTGTGGAGGCACACCAAGCGCCCCCCAGCCAGCCCCAAGCCTCTGCGGAGGGAGTGGGGAGGACCAGCATGGAAAAATCCTGGTGGCTGCCCCCAGCAGATGCGCCAGGTGTCCCCATGCGTGCATGGCCGTGCTGCGGTGTGACCGTCCTGGGTTGGTGCCTCCGCGTGGCCCCGTACACACCGGGAGAGCCGGGGGACGAGGGGGAGGCGGTAGGAAGGGTCTTCCTTGCAAAGCAGACCAACCAACTCCCCAGAAAGGAAAAGAGATGCAAAAGCCAAGCTCCTCGGCCATTATTTCCCATTTGAGTCAGAACAGCTTAAAAGATAATTAGTGAATTGAGCAATGGAAGCCATCTCCCTATAGCTATGTGTCAGCTCCTATTAGCTGCTCTGTAACACTGCCTGATAATACACAGATACTCTCTGGAGATATCGATCATTTATTTACCAGGCTTGTGCTTCCCCCTCTTCCCCCTCGGTGGGCAGGGATCGCGGCGGCGGGCGGCCGCTCCATCACACCACGCCAGGCTCTGCAGACAGCCGTCAGCTGCAATTGTTTTCTAGTGAAAATAGATGTTCGGTATTGATCTCTTTCCTCCGCTGGAGTCCGGGGGCCTTCTCCTTAGTTACTCTAATAAAACACAACTAATTAAATTTGTGCCTTGCTTTTTCAATATTGCATTATCCTAATTACTAATTAAGGGGACCACATGTAAGGGAGAGGAATTATTCCCTGCAAAAGATCTCCTAGTGGCCTAGATGACATCTCATGGAAGGAGGAAATCTTTCAGCAGAGGCCAGACTGAAGTTTGGGGAAGGGATCCCTGGGGGCAACTTAACAAGAGGCTCTTTAACTCTTTAGCCGCTGCCCCGGTATTTGCTGAATCACGGACTATCTGGGGAAACGCCCGTGCAAAGCTGCGGGAAGCAGCTGACAGGCAGGGAAGCTGCGAGTTTATGTGCAAGGAGAAATTGGGGAGCAATTAAAAGGAATGGGGACATCTGTACATGCTGCCATCTGTCCGGGAAAGCACGTCAGGGAAAAGTGGAGGAGCCGACTCTTCAAGACGAGTGGGTCACCCACTCGTGTCCTCCAGCACCGAGCCCAGCCGCCCAGCCCAACCGGCTGCAGCGTCCAGCCTGTACGGGGACATCCCCGACCTGCAGCTGTTGGGGAGGAACAAGCTTGTTCAAGTCTGTACATAATGTCTTGCTCTTATTGGGTCTGTGCCAAAATGGTTTTGTTACATTCCAAGTGGCAACTAAATACACAGAATTACAGAGGAGGCTCTTTGGGGGACCACTGGCAGCAGGGTAAAAGTTTGCCACGCTGTGCTCCAGGAGCATCCCATCATTTCCAGTGACTCCCAGTAACGAAGCACTGGGTGATGCGCTGAGCAAGGGAAACTGAAAGCCAGGCTTAAACCAGGCTGCTGGGCTCATAGCAGCCCTGCTCTGGGACTGGAACCGACTTAAGCTGGCTCCTACACAAGGACCATTGAATAAATCCCGAATTTCCTTTAATACGCCCCAGAGACCAAAGACCAGTGGTGCAGGAGCCTGTGCTGGGCTGCGCTGACCCTCTCCCCGCTGGAGCGCCCTTCGCTGGAGTTCACTAACATTTTCATTTCATTTTCCGTGTGAATCGCTGCTCACGCTCTGGCTGTTCCAGCTTCATAAGTCACCGGTTCATTTCTCATACAGCTCTTGTAGAAACATATTTTTCCCCTTAAATATGTGGCCTGAAAAGTGTGAACTGAGATTCACGCTGAAAAGGATTTGGAAAGAATAGCAAATAGGTACTTGGTGGAGAAAAAAAATTACTTTGGCCATTATAGAGAAGCCCCCAGAGCTGGGATTCGTGAAGAGCATGTTCAGCCAAAGATCTGGGCACTGAGCAGGGCCAGCTTTACTGCCCAGTGCTGTAATGATGCTCAGCTTTTGGGATGAGCCTTTCTGCTGTAGGTGTCTACCTGGGAGGAGCAGAGTCACCAGCATTGGACACCTGGGGAAACAGAGGCACTGCGGCACCTTGTACATCGACAGGGACTGTTAAAGATCAAACACCTTCCAGATCCTCCCCATTTCCCTTTTCACGGTGATTTGCATGTTGCTGTGTGTAGCACTGTTACAGACAGAATTTGGCCAAGGACCCATATCGTTAATTGAAATTTAAAAAGACTCCAGACCATATTGATGTCTATGATTTAGCATCCTTTTGGTTTCTGTTCTGCTCACAGGTTAAACCGATCATGGATCCATTTTGGATTATTTTATCTCTCTTTCCTTGCAGTGATTGAAATCTTAATAATCAAGGATAATATCGACGCCAAAGTTTTAAGCAATAAACATATAAACAGAATGAAGAGAAGCAGAATGCTCATGTCTCTCAACAGTGAAAATTGTTCCGTTTTATTTTGCTGCAGCAGATGTTAAGTTTCCAATAATAAAATAAAATAAAAAATCTAAGGGAGACATTTAGCAAAGTATAGCTTTACACTCCAGAGTTATCACTCCAATTTCAACTGGGACCATAAAGTTTTATGAGCTATTAAATTGTCCTAAACCTCCTTTAACACACCAGCTCCAATGTTGGAGATTAACCATTTAGAAAAAGGAGGTTACCTTAGCAGAGATCGGCCCATTTTCCTGCACTCTTATTCAGTCAATAACACTTTTCCATGGCAGAGCCATTTGCTGGAGCGTGTGGCTGGTAATTAGCCTGCATGCCCTGCAGGTAATGCAGCCGCAGTAGATGCAATCCCTCCCACAGCGCGAGGAGCAGCAGCAGCAGCAGGACGGATGCTCAGGAGAGCAGAGCTCTGGGCTGGGACTCTGGAGAGCAGAGGTAAAATCTCGGCTCCTTGCCTGGCTGCAGTTTTGGTTCCCCCATCCCCTCCCACATTCAATAGGGATGCTCGTGATTTCTTCTTTCCCCATTTCCTTTTCATTTGGGTGACAAATGCAACTGACCATGGGCTTTGACTGTGTCTTCTTACCTTGCAGAAGAGACCCTCGATGCTGGAGTGAAACTGGTCTGTACGCCACCCAGGAAAAGGTTAACAGTGATTTCAATTTGCACTTGCAGAGCTCTTTCTGCAGGAGGAACTTAAGAACACTCCAGCCACATCCACAAAGTGTCACAACACCCTCCAGCAGCCCAGTATTATTTTATTGATTTTTAAACAGGTGCAAAACAAGGAGCAGAGATGGCCTGGATCCACGAAACGATCTTCAGCCCGTTAAAGGGGACCCGTGGGACTTTGCCACTTGTAATCTGCCAAATCGCCACCCTTCACCTCCCTGCTGAACTGCTGTGTGACCCCCTGGGCACCAAACCTCCGAACATGTCATGGCTTTGACTGTAAGCAGCCTGTCTGCCCCGTGGTCTGGGCTGGTCACACCTGGAAACATCTGTCTTGAGAGAGCTGAGCAGTGGGAAATGTCTCCTCCCAAAAGCCCAATTCCCATTTCCCCTCTGATAAGATCAGCGAAGACTAGTTTTCCCCCTGAATTTTTTGAAGGTATTTCCTCTTTTGAGTCTTTATGGATGGTTTCTCCTAGGCAATGGCTTAGAGTGGACATCTCCCAGCGCCAGGGTGGGATGTCTTCCCCAGGTACATACTCTAAAGCCGTACATACTTCAGAGCCTCTGACACCTCCGAGAGGACCAAGCCGGACCCACCATCAGTCTCCTCTGTTACAGCACTGCCTGTGTTCCAGGTTTCACTGCTCTGGAGGGTCTCTGCTTTCTTCTCAGCCATCTGCTGTGGTTAAAATCCCAACCGGGACTTCAAATTCATGTACAGTCAGTGCAACAAGCCAGTGTGCCAGCCTGTTCTGGGGAGAAAGGAGGAGGGTTGTACGACTTTGATTCTTCATCAGACTTTGAGGACATGGTTCACAAGGTTCGTATACACCACAGCCTTTTTCTTTTTGCTTAAAAAGACACATTTTGCTGTCTGAGGTGTCTCAGACATCAGTAGAAACTACATTAAGAGCAGTGATTTAGTACAGCAAGCCTCAGGCTTCAAAACCACTCTATCTTCACTGCTGCAGATGTGTCCTGTATCACAGAGAAATAAGGTTTAACTGATGCAAGCTTGAAGACTAATAGGACAGTCCATCTACAATTAGTTGGAGGTTGAACTTTTGGAGCCACATCTTCGGCAGCTCGGGAGGGCTCAGAGGAAGAATCCCTCAGATGTAGCAGGCTATGTGCAGTGGACCTTTTGTTCGAGCAAGTTTAAGACTGAGTCAGAGAGATCTCCTAACACCTCTTCCCTCCCTGCGCTCCCCAGATAACAAGCAGCAGCTCTGGAAACAGCAGAGCCCTCTCTCTCGCTCATCCTGACCGGAGACGGCCAGCCTGGAGTCAGACGGGGGTTCAGCGGCCCCTGCCCGCAGGCTGTGAGTTTCCTTCTGTAATTGCCCTCAACTACCACTGAGATGAGGGGCACCCTAAAAATGCTACATACCCTAATAGAGCTGGAGTTCACAGTTTTCTTCTTCCAGTTCTGCCTCTCTTGGGTTAAAGTAGCCCTGGTAGAGCAATCCCATTCTCTGCTGGTCCCTACAAGAGCCCTCAGCATCTTCCCAGGCAGCAAGCCCCAACTGGAGCGGGGCATGGTCTTATACAGCAGCCTCTGTGTCCCAGCTTGCTCTGCTGGGGCTCCTGGCCCCACACCGGTGTGTTGTCCTCACCCTAAGGGACACTTGGTCAGAAGGAGTCAAAGACCCAACACCCCAGGAGGTGCTTTGTTGCTCAGCCTTAATAGTTAAAGGGATGAAAAGAAATGCAAGGCCCTATTGAAAGCAGAGGCTTGTCAGCATTTCCCGGCCATTCATCTGCCTCTTTCTGTTCCTTTGCTTTCCTTCTAATGTATGTAGATGGAGAATGCAAATACCATCGTGAGAAAACTGACCTTTTGGCTGAATGTCACCAAATTCTGCAGCTGTGGGAGTGTTTGCATTCAGTCGTTAGCTTTAGCCGGTACAATTATTTTTATATATCCCCTTAAGACTCTATGGGATGACTCAAAAATGGTTGTGACCTTGGTTGTTCTGGTGGTTTGGTGGGCTACAGTTCTCAAATGTTGTGCTGCTAACACCAATGCTAGCCTTTCAAACTAGCAACCCCTAGCATGTACCTGGGTTTTCCACTGTTCTAGAAAAGCCGTTGTTCAATGGCTGGGGAAAGCAGCCAGCAGTCTGGGAGTACACCTCTAGGAATGGAGTCATCTAAACTCCATTGCTAATGGAGTTTAATGTTGGAAACCTAAAACACGAGGTATTGAGCTCAAAATTCCTAAGGGACCTTGTTTCCAGAGCTTCTAATGGATGAAGTCAACGCCAAAGGCACTCCAAAGTGTCCCTCTTTGGCCATGACGAGCTGGGTATGACCACATGGCATGCCGCTGATGTTACTCTGGAGCAATGAACAGTTTTTCATAGAAATGAAGCCCAAAATACAACTTCGATGGCACTTTGGAAAACTTTGGCCATCCTGCCCGTGCTTGCAGGACTGTCATGGTGCTTCCTCATCCCTCGGCTCCTTAGGAGGGGATTCAAAGGCTGAGTTGGCTCACTCTCAGACTTTTCTCCTGTATGGATATCATGCTGTTTGAAAAAAAAAAAAAAGTTCTCCGTAGCACATTACAGGCAAGCAGTCTGCCTGGCTCGCCCTGAATACTAACGCTTGCTTTTGTGTCCGCTCGCCTCTCGTCTCTGTTGAATTTCATTCCATCAGACAGTCTTACATCGTACGCTTCCTTTATACGATGTTAAAATCCATCTCTGCCGTTCTCAAAGTGGTTGACTGAGCATGCTGGGCTTAGCCGTGTGAATGGAGAGCAGCTTACGGCATGAAAACCTGGGAGGGGCTCGGGGTGGGCTGTGGAGGACCAGAGATGAGCTGGGAGCCATCCGAGCAGGGCTCCAGCAGAGCGGCCACCTCAGCTCTCTCCCTCCATCCTGTCGGACTCCAGCCTGCCATGGTCATTTTGCCATCCAGCACCTCCAAACCCTCTCCTCATCCTTTTCAGCCCCCGTTTGACATGCCACAGCCATCCTGTCGCCTACATCTCAGTGATGTTGCTTGGAGAAATTAGGGCAACTACTGTACCGGGTTTTTATTAGCATTGCCAAACTCTTTCGGCATTTTTAGAAAGGGTTTGAAAAGAGGCCAAGTCGCTTCTCCTTCTTCTGTTTCTTTTCCTCCACCTCCTCCCTCTCCACCCTCCCTCCCCTTTGCTGTCTGCGGATGCTTTGGGATGAATTAATTTAGACGTGTGGTTTTGAATGTTTTTGGCTCCTGGTTATCGAGCCATTCAGCGGCTCTGGGAGCCTCCCCCATTGGCTGTTATTGAACCAGACAGAGAGGGGCGGAGGAGATGGCAGCAGCCTGATTTGTTGGCTTGTTAGTTCTGCTCCTGCGAACCGTCCATCGTCTCATGTTTCTGCAGGCTGACGGGGAGAGACGGCAGCCAAAACGCTCCTCGAGGCTGGCTGCGGAGCAATGCCCTGCATGGGATCGTTGCATCTCGGTGGGAGCGAAAATGGGTGGTTTCTGCCTGTTTTCCCTTTGCCTCCCCCAGTGTCCTATTCCTGGGTCAGGATGTCACCCCAGCTCTGCTCTGGGATCCCTGTTGGTGTCTTGGAGAGGTATTTTTAACCCCGAGGGGAGGCAGAGCTGCTGGACTGACAGCAATATGCTCATGGAGAAGACCTTCTCTCTGGCCCTTGCTTCCATCCTGGGCTGGCTTTGATTTCTTCTCCTTGGAGGAGCTCAGGATCTGCCCCAAAGCCCTGCAGCTCCAGCAGTCTGCAGGAGCCCTGGTCCCAGGGCAGCCCTGCCCACTCCCCCCACCCCACAGAGACCGCTGTGCCAGGGGAGAGCTCGGTGGGCACCGGTGCCATCGGCAGAACCGGGTTTCCCTTTGCTGAAGGACTGGTGAGCTCCGGGCATCGTGTGTCTGGCTCTGCTGGAGCCTCCCTTCAGTAAGCAGAGGCAGAGATCACCACTACATCCTTCTGAAAGGCACTTCCTACCGGTGCCGTGCTGGGGGGTTGAGCTGAGATGCTTTAATCATTGGGAGGATTGTTAGAATTCATCATTTTCTCAGCTTTCTAGTTAAATTTTAAAAGCCCACCTGAAACTCTCATTAGTAACCGTCAAGACTTTCTTTGAGTATACTTCTGCCCTGATTTCGAACTAGGCTAATATCTAAGAAAAATATTATCTCTCTGCTTGGCTCGCTGCCATCCCAGGCGTGTTTGTATTTCAGTGGAGGATGAAGCCGCTCCAGTTTATTTATCTAGCTGGTAAAGCCGCCCCTCCAGACAAGGGGTGCAGGAGGACTCCTCTTCCTCTGAACTTGGGGTCCAAGTACAGTAGGGCCCGGTGGAGATCCCATATGGCTTTAAACCATCCCCATGTGCATACCATGGACCCGGCAGAACTCTGTCCTGGGGCTCTACTTAGATGTCTGTGCTTTAAACAGCAAAGAAAAAGTGCAGAGCCTTAATTCATGCCTTTCTCGGGGTGGTACTGGGAATTGGTAGAAGGTCTTTGGGTGCAGAAGTTCCTGTTTTTCATATTTAATCCAATCTTACTCTATAGACACGAGATCAAAACATCAGAGGTGCAAATGGAGACATTTTGGGGGACTGCAGTGGACTTTGGAGCCTTGTTTGTAACTCTGCAGGATTTAGTAATTCGGGTTCAGATCCAGAGAGGTTCTGAAGTTTGTCACTCTCACCGGTATCACTGAAATCCTCCCAAGATCTACCACAGAGCCCTGATGGGAAGGGGGCTGGTGCTAGGGCTGGGCTGGGCGCTCTCCACTCCAACACCCCCTGCGGGGGTTTTTCAATTCATCTCTTTGGGAGAGGGTTAACACACCCCAAAAAAGGGACTTTTTGGCCCCAGCCTGTACCAAAGCATGGCTTGTGTGGATATAACCACTCCATCCCCATCACTCCATCCCCATGCACCTGGGGAGTGTGCACAACCCTTCCTGCAAGCTCAGACCCCTCCAGGCAACGGTTAAAAGCACGCAGGGCTTTTTTTTTTTTTTATTTCTTTCTTTTTTTTCCAGGATTACTCCCCGGGCTGTCCACTACCTGAGCCGAATCCAGCCAGCTCTGCCAGGGCTGTTCCTTGCGGAGCTCTGGTCATTGTCCCAGAAGAAGGTATGGCCACGTGAGAAAGCACGAGGTAACCCAGGGTGTGAATTTACGGCACAGCAGCTGCTCCCGGGCTGTGGCCAAAGTGCACGTTTACCCCCTGGTGAATGCAAAGAGCTCCGTGATCAGTGCCCGGCAGGGATGGAGATGAGCTGCCCGTGGGAAAGGAGCAGGGACACGGACATCACTGAGCAAACCTTGCCAGCATCCCCCCTGGGTACAACCCACGGCAGTGTGCTGGTGTGGCTGTGCACAGGGAGGGCTGGCACAGGGAATTGTCCCAAAATCCCCAATGCAGTGGGAAAACGCTGTGCAAAGAGCTCTGCTGGTAAATTCCCTCTGCTCACGAGGCTGCGGGAGCTGGGGCTGGAGGATGCTTTAATGCACTCATCTCGCACAGAGCACTTGATGTGTCTCCTCCATGTGATGGGGGGAAGAATGGAGAGGAATGTGGAGGGCAGAGGAGAGCGGTGCCGGCGCGGTTGAGTGTCTGAGGTGGATGGCGACGAGGCAGCCTGCGAGCAGCCTTTCTCCAGCTGGGTTCCTCTTTTGCAATTCCAGCGTCTTGTTTCTCAGTAATTTATATTGACAGAGTCTTTCAAAACACTTTAGAGTTGTTTACAACATTGAGCAAGAACATTTTGTCTCATGTCCTCTTCATTCTTAAAGACAATCCTCTCCGTCCTCCGTCCCCCCGCTCCCCTCCGCCTGCTTGCTGAAGCATCTCCCTTGCTCTCTGCAAACCCAATTGGCTAAAAGAGAACCTGCAAATCTACCTGATATGATGCTCCTTCCTCTCTAATTACTAATTAGCTTTTCCAATTAGGGAAAAAATCACCTTTTCAACGGCAGAACCCTCCCTGTGCCAAAAGCGCTCGCTCACGTCTGCGTGTCCTTGCACACACGCTGTGGCTGTGACGTGCTGGCAGCCAACGTGACACAAACGCTGCAGCGAGAAATGGGCACGTTTGGGTTCAGCTCCAGCCTCCCCACATGGCCATCCGAGCTGGCCACCCTCTGCCAGGCCAGCTGTGATGTTTTCTCTCCAAGCACTGCGTGCAAGCAGCAAGCGTGTCGCTGGAGCCCAGCAGGAGCCCAGCCTGCAGCAAGCCCTCTCCTCCCCATCCCTCCCGGTTTCTGCAGCCTTTTGCAGTGGTCTGGCCCATCTGGACATCGTGGTTGTCCCTTGTTCCCAGGCGCATTGTCCTAAGAGCACTGGGAAGATGATTCTTTTACTGAGCCTCTGTCCACTCCTGTACCCATCCCATCAGCAGCGACCACTTCAGAATCTTTTAAAAGTCTTCAGCCTTGCAGGGAGAGGCATTTTGAAACCTTTTAACAGGAGGAAATGAAGCAAAGGACTTGGATTCCCGGGGAAGACAAACCCCCTCTGCAAAACCAGCTACTCCTGGAGCCTGCAAGCAAAGCACCAGCCAGACCTGGCAGCGCTGCCCCGGGCAGTTTAATGCTGCCAGCACAGGGGGAGAGCAGCGAGCGGCACGATCCCCGGGCAGGCGAGGGCAGTACTTTCTGGCAAGTCTTGTGCGGTGTGTGCTCAAGCCTGCATCGTGGTGCTCTCCCTGCCCGGGTCCTATTCCGGTTAGATTAAAGCTTTTACACATTTGACTGCCCATGCCACAATAATCCTCCCATTTGCACTCTCCTAAGAAGGCTGGAGTGCCCAATTAGTTGAGAGTCTGCTGTTTTACATGCTCTTGGCTTTGATTAAGACTTTTCATCTTTCAGGCAGACATCAAAGTGAAACCTTGAGTTTTGCAGCGCTGCATCGTGGGCTCGGGGTGTTCTTGCTCCTTCCTGGTGATTAGCAGATGAGCTGCCTGGATGACAAGGCAGCAGGGAGGGATCGCTGTGCCCTTGAAGGCAGAGGAGCAGCAACGGGGACATTTCACCAAAGTCTTCCTCCTCCTGCCCTGCACCTTCCTACCTCCTTCCTTCCTCCTACCCTGTGCCAAGGGGTTGCCCAGATGGCTGAACCCAACCACTCAACCTGTTATCATCGAGGATCAGTCCAAGGAGGGGACAAACTTGGTGAACTCTGGAAAAAAAGTACCAAACTGTGCTTTGGCTTTCTAATCCCAGGCTTTGGCATGGCTTTCAGCCACTTGGTGCAATCAGTAGCGTTATGCCAACGTCAGTAAACCATGGAGGTCTTGGTAAGGCGTAGATCTGGCCCGGTGGGTTTTTCCCATCCATGAAGGCATGGTCCAGTGCTCCCCAGTCCTCTCCCTGTTCATTAGAACAACAGTCACAACAGCATTCACCCCAATCTGTCCCCTTCCTACCTCCACACCTATCCCCCGCAGAGATGTACTCATCCGGAGGGACAGGTGAGAAGCATTTCCAGGCTTACTCCTCACCGTGTCCTCTCCTAAATTGCTCTGCAGGGCTAATCAACTGTGACACCGCTGGGAAACTCATTTAAACATATGAAGAGGGAAAATGGGGGTGTGCGTCTCAAGGAAGCTCCCCGACACATGGCATCTGGCTGATGAGAGAGTCTGTCAGGAGCAGCCTGCATGGTGGATGCTCCCTGCGATGATAACTGCTCAAAGTGGATGAGCTTTCTGTCAACAGCTTAATAATCTGCATCTGCCACCATCCCGTGTCAGCCAACACTCCTGTAACAAATGGCTGATAAGGAGGAGGTTAGACTGGGGAAAATGGGCTGTTTTGTCAGCACAATGTTCTTGTCAACAAAAAAGACTCTGGAAAAGCTTGTTGGCTCCTTTGGAGCTCGCCCGGGATGATTCACCAGCCCCACAGCCTGGCTGGTCCCAAAGCCTTTCTCCACCAGCAGCCGCTGCAGCAGCAGAAGTGGCAAAAAACCCCTGCAGTAAGCAGATGTGGTTGAGCCGCCTCCCAACCCAAGAAATTAGCCTGGTTTTCATCCTGAAGCTTTTCTATATCTCTTCCCCACATCTTTATTTTTTAAACTACTTGCTCCTGTATGCGTGCAGTGTCTCACAGTCCACACTGAAACTCTGCTGCAGCTTTGCCCTGCGGTGGGGAGTCCCACAGCTGAGCCACCCTCCGTGCAGAGACACCTTCCCTTTTGTCCTCAAAATCAGTGACAATAATAGCAGCGAGGACCCCAGACGT
This sequence comes from Pterocles orientalis, assembly GCA_011057875.1. NCBI lineage: Eukaryota > Metazoa > Chordata > Aves > Pterocliformes > Pteroclidae > Pterocles > Pterocles orientalis. Next base: position 342,130 of record WKFP01014253.1, read on the forward strand.
GGCACATGTCCCCCAGGTCAGGTCCCAATTCTGCCTCTGGATGAACTGGGACAAACCTGGGGATGGAAGTCCAGTGCCCAGTCCTGCAGCCCTTCTCTCAGCTCATCCCAGTGCCACTGTGGGACTGGACAACGATGGTCACATCACCCAGCTCGCACCGCGGAGGTGGATGCACTGGGGGAACTGGAACCCAGAGCCTGGATCTGGAGACTGGCAGGAGACCAGCCCATCCTCATTGCACAACAGGAGCTGTCCCATGGGCTTCTGCCGGGGAAAAGGAAGGAATTAGCGCTTGGGGAGCAAATTCCTCTGGCCGCTTGAGGCCAGGGCTCAGCGCCCTGGAATGCCAGAGCGATAACACGGCACGAGAGCGGACGTTTAAAGGGGCTGCGGATGCAAACAGCAACCCCGTGACCTGTCCTCGGCTGCAGCCCAAAACTCGCAGCTTCAAGCCGCTGTTGCAACCGAGAGCGGTTGGTTGGACAGACGGACAGACGGTGTAAGCTGGTGGAGTTGCTTCACATTTAATGGTGCTTCCTCTGGCTTGCATGAGCTGAGGATCTGGCCCACTGTGTGCAAAATTAGCCGCTCGTTAGCGTTGCTTGCAATCCCTCAGTGCAAGGGTGAAATGAAAGCAGATGCCAAATTGCCACCTGGAGCAAATTTTTTACAATTGAATTACAATTGGCTGCAGACAGCAGGAGTTTTTCATTCTTATTAACCGTGTAACAAAGCACTCGGGGGCGGCTGCTGCACGGGGTTTCATACCCAGGTCCAGCACAACTCCCTGCATGTAGCAGGTCTCTTACAGCCTTGTTCAAGCAATGCTGCTATTGGGATTGCAGCTAATTAGCTTAAAGCCAGCCTGGATATATCTGCATATGATGCAACCACATTGCTGACTGCAGGGAGATACACTCTGTCACTTTTTGCTGGGAGGTTTTGATGTGTTTGAGACAGAAAACATTTGTGGGCAGATTTTGAAATGCAGGCAGCGAACGCCCACGAAACCCAACCTCTGTGACACTTTCTCTCTGTAGGAAACATACTGATGTTAACATTTTTCACGTATAAGTTCTTGTTTTTATAAAGAACAGTCATGGGATATTCATTTGAATCAGGCATTTGATATCCATACATATGTCCCACTTTACACTCGTCTGTTAAATTCACCACTAGCCGTATCACTCATGTACTCAGTCAAAAAAGTCTGCTGGAACAGCACAGAAAATCAAAGCAACTTTTGCCTGACTCAGAAAAAAGTCTTGCAAGCTGCCAACATCTGCTTTCATCTTGCTGCTTCTGGAAGTGCCGAGGGGAGTGGTGAGAAGGCACCCGAGAGGCTGGGTTTGAGATGTGGGAGCAATCACGCTGATGGACCCCATGAAAAAAAAAATCATCTTTCAAAGTAATTCAATCTGAGTTCATCCTCAGTGCCTAGGTGAGGTTGAGTCATCTTCCTGGTGCAATATCCAGCGCAGAACGTGGGGTCATGCCGTGATCAGTCTGTTCCAGGCTGTCGGACGGGGAGCGGGGTCAGGCAATCACACGCAATAGCATTAGCAGGGTGTTAGAAGCTCCTGTCCCCTTTCCTTGGACAAGTAACGGGTGAAGGATGGCAGTAATATGAAGCACACAGTCCCAATGCCTTGATATTGTCTGGCTTCACCCCTGGGCATGTTCTAGCCCTGTGTATGTATGGTGGCTTCTGCGCTGAGTCCATGTCCTCTCTCCTCCCCTTCTGTCTGCCCATCACAACTTCTTGCCTGGCTGACTCTGTGCTCAGAAGCCACGCTGCTGATTTAAATGCTGGCAGCTGGCAATATTTTCCCTTGGAGTTGAGCAGCAAAGCGTCTGGACTCCCAAGCCAGCCTGGGAAGGTTGGCTTTGCTGGTCTGAGGACAAATATTTCTGGCAGGGCATGCTTGCTGAAAGAGTTTGCAGTTGATCTCACTCATTTCCTCAGTGCTAAGGAAACGCACAGGGAATTTCAGTGGATTCTCCATAACCTCATTTTCTAGATGAGGGCTGCTCAAGCAGAATAGAGCCCAAGTTCTCCGATGCTCTGCAAAATCACGAGGCACTTCTGATGTCACCGTGGGATCAGGAACTGCTCCACCATTGTCAGGGACATGCCACTAACACAGAACTACTGGCACCGTCGGGTACCCGTCCTTATTTACACGGCTTCGACATTTGTGGAGGCTCAGAGTCAGTCATTTCCTGAGTGGCTGCCTTTAATGGAAAACATGACATTTTGGGAAAGACACCGGGCCAAGCTGGGCATAAAACTGTTCAAGTCGTTCAGCCAGGTGAAGCAATGTTATCTTCGCATTCTGTTTTCGGGAAAAAACTTAGGGATCCAGGCAGGTGCCCACAGCCTGTTTCACAGGGAGGTGAATGTTTAACTCAATCGGACTCCTTCGGAAAGCCTGGTTTAACCCCACACTTCACTCCTGATGTGTCCTTTGGTCTCGTGGAAGCCAACAGGGCTTCTGTACATCGCTTAAAGTTTAACTGGTGGTTGCGTGAGTTGCTGAATCAAAATCCAAACATTCAGCAGCAGTTCTTGGGCCAAAAGTAGCCCTGCTCTTAATAGCATCTGCCTTCGCACTGGTACTTGTGAATTTAGAATTCAAAGCACTTTACAAAGACCTCAGCTTCTCGTAGGTAGGAAAAATGAGTCGCAAAGGGTCACCTGAAATGCTCCAGCAAGGCGGTGGGAAAGGCCATCCCTATGTCCTAGCCCAGGTCTCTGCTCCGGAGGACATGTCACCTCGCTTCTGGAGGGGTTGGGGGGTATGTGGTGGGACTGGTGGCAGACTTGCACCGTCTGACTCGATTTCTGATCCAGGCAACGTCAGTGTAATGGAGCTGTGGAAGGAAGGACCAGCAGAAGGAGGTCTCTGAAACGAGTGTGTTCACATGCCAGGGTAATTCTCCCTCCGTGCTGCAGCGAGTATCAAAATGGGAACCCTTCTGCTGGTTCTGGGGGACGGAGTAGGGCTGAGCCTGAAATATGTGTTTAACCTGATCTCAGCACAGCTCTTTCCTTTCAGACTGTTTTAAAAATAATATTTTTTCTCCTTTTTTTATCCTTTTCTTTGTGTTGGGAAAGCTGCCAGAGGAGGACTGAGCAGTTTCTGTGTGCATGGATCCAGCTCATTTCCAGGCAGGAGCCAGGCAGGGAGCAGGGAATGAGC
>WKFP01014253.1:355493-369087 GCA_011057875.1 Pterocles orientalis
AATGCTGGCAGCTGGCAATATTTTCCCTTGGAGTTGAGCAGCAAAGCGTCTGGACTCCCAAGCCAGCCTGGGAAGGTTGGCTTTGCTGGTCTGAGGACAAATATTTCTGGCAGGGCATGCTTGCTGCAAGAGTTTGCAGTTGATCTCACTCATTTCCTCAGCGCTAAGGAAACGCACAGGGAATTTCAGTGGATTCTCCATAACCTCATTTTCTAGATGAGGGCTGCCCAAGCAGAATAGAGCCCAAGTTCTCCGATGCTCTGCAAAATCACGAGGCACTTCTGATGTCACCGTGGGATCAGGAGCCGCTCCACCATTGTCAGGGACATGCCGCTAACACAGAACTACTGGCACCGTCGGGTACCCGTCCTTATTTACACGGCTTCGACATTTGTGGAGGCTCAGAGTCAGTCATTTCCTGAGTGGCTGCCTTTAATGGAAAACATGACATTTTGGGAAAGACACCGGGCCAAGCTGGGCATAAAACTGTTCAAGTCGTTCAGCCAGGTGAAGCAATGTTATCTTCGCATTCTGTTTTCGGGAAAAAACTTAGGGATCCAGGCAGGTGCCCACAGCCTGTTTCATAGGGAGGTGAATGTTTAACTCAATCGGACTCCTTCGGAAAGCCTGGTTTAACCCCACACTTCACTCCTGATGTGTCCTTTGGTCTTGTGGAAGCCAACAGGGCTTCTGTACATCGCTTAAAGTTTAACTGGTGGTTGCGTGAGTTTCTGAATCAAAATCCAAACATTCAGCAGCAGTTCTTGGGCCAAAAGTAGCCCTGCTCTTAATAGCATCTGCCTTCGCACTGGTACTTGTGAGTTTAGAATTCAAAGCACTCTACAAAGACCTCAGCTTCTCGTAGGTAGGAAAAATGAGTCACAAAGGGTCACCTGAAATGCTCCAGCAAGGTGGTGGGAAAGGCCATCCCTATGTCCTAGCCCAGGTCTCTGCTCCGGAGGGCATGTCACCTCGCTTCTGGAGGGGTTGGGGGGTATGTGGTGGGACTGGTGGCAGACGTGCACCGTCTGACTCAATTTCTGATCCAGGCAACATCAGTGTAATGGCAGCTTCCATGCAGGCAGCCTTGGAGCTGTGGAAGGAAGGACCAGCAGAAGGAGGTCTCTGAAACGAGTGTGTTCACATGCCAGGGTAATTCTCCCTCCGTGCTGCAGCGAGTATCAAAATGGGAACCCTTCTGCTGGTTCTGGGGGAGGGAGTAGGGCTGAGCCTGAAATATGTGTTTAACCTGATCTCAGCACAGCTCTTACCTTTCAGACTGTTTTAAAAATAATATTTTTTTCTCCTTTTTTTATCCTTTTCTTTGTGTTGGGAAAGCTGCCAGAGGAGGACTGAGCAGTTTCTGTGTGCATGGATCCAGCTCATTTCCAGGCAGGAGCCAGGCAGGGAGCAGGGAATGAGCCTCGTACAAGTCATGCACATATTTCACAACCAAATCGCAGACGCACTTCCCAGCCCCATGTTTGCATTTTGCCTCTGGAAAGACAGGGCTTCCTCCCTGCCAGAGGACCCAATCCACCTGAGTATCTGGAAGAGCTTCTCCAGATCCATTTCCAAGAGCAAGGCTATCTCTGAAATGGTGTAAATCAGGAGCATGACTCTATTAACTGGGGAGCAGAAGAGCCAGGAGGTAAGGTTTATAATAAAACCCTAATTTGCCACATAATTTTTTTTTCTGTTGAGAATGGAAGCAGCACACACAGAAGCCCAAGTTGCTCTTACTGAGGATCATCCACAGTTCCTTGGTTTCCAAAGAAGTGACCTTAAATCTTTCCTGGCTGTAGCACCTCGTCCCTTTTGAGCAGCCCTGTGGGCAAATTCCCACCTGCCCTGAGCTGTGGGTTCCCATGATGCTTTTTTCTGAATATATTCATTTTGAGATCTGGTGCTTTAAAGCAAAACCTTGGTGCTCTGAAATGAAAGAGGGCTGTAGCTTCGCTGGCTTGGGCTGGCTTGGCCCTGGCTTTACATATGGGATTATTGCTCTCTTGGCAGGAGTCATGCAGAAGTAGGTTTTGCAGATTTCAGAGTGAAGCTAGTTCTTGGCATTGCTGGGATGTTGCTTGTGTCCAAATATCTCTAAGCCCTTCATGAACATGGAGGCCAACCGCTGCACGTTGGGCTGTAGATCTGAGCATGGGATTGAAAAGGCCACAAAACCTCCTGGGACCCAGTGGTGGATCTGGTGCCATGAGCAAAGTCCCACAATGTGTCTGGGCTGTGAGTGGGTTATGAACAGCAGACAGATATCCCAAATCCCTGCTCTGTACCTGAGGTCATCCCAGAACCAGATACATTGCAGGCGGGTGGGAAGGGAGCTAGGAAACTTGTCTTATAGGCATTGATGTGGGTGGTTGAATGACCAAAATTTGGGGACTGATGCTGAAACAGGCAGGCATGTTCTGGAAATAGTCTGCTTTGGTTTTCCATCAAACAATGACATGCTTCCGAGCCTGTTCTTGCAGCCTGGCGCCAACCTGAGCGAGCCTTGGATGTGGCTGTGCATGTCCTCCTCTTCGTCACTCGTGGTGGACGTGGAAACCTCCCGCACAGCAGGAGATGTGGGTGGCACGGTGTGAAGTGCCTCAACACAGACATCTGCTGCAGAGTGTGCGTGATGAAATCTTGTACCGATACAGACTGGTCTGCAAAGAAATAGAAAACAGAAAAATAAAGCCGGTCTGTGACTCAGGATGTGCGCGTTAGCTAAAGCTGCCGAGTGGCAGGGACTGGGCTCGGTCTCTGTGCTGCTGCGCTTAGAGGAGAAAAAAACCTTCTGCAGCAGCAAGTGGGAGAAGTTTCTCCATTCATCACCGTTCATTCTGATGCTCCTGTACGGCCTCCCTGAGGGAGCTCTGGATTGGTATCAGGATCGTAAGCATGATGCCAAATAGCACTAACGCGGGCTATCATGGTTTATCCATGGCTCTCCAGACACGTGTGCCAGATCTCCTCATTTCCTTAAGGGTCCTGAGGCATTTGGTGATTGTCTTTAGTCTCTTCTTTCTGGAGTCCTGATTCTATTGGCATTTCAATCATAATTACAATATCAGTAAAAAGGCCTTCCAGCGTCGCTGGTTACGAATAAACCTGGCCCCTGTGGGAAGACCTCATCCAGAATTTCAGAAGTGAGTTCTTGAGGACAAGGGCTTGGAAAAGAGAAGAAAACACTCCTGTCCTGGGGGAACGGCTGAGGCAGAGCAGTCTTCTTCTCTCCCGAGCTGGGATGAAAATCACAGTCCTGGGAATTCTTCTCCTGAAGGGAAAATTTAACATGTCCTTTGCTTCAGCCTTATTAAGACATCTTGCTTTGACACAGCACGACAGCCTAGGACCATGGCAGTCACATCAATATGCTTCCAAGCCATCTAAAGGAGTGTGATCTTTCCCAGCTCCAAATTAAGCAGAGGTTAGTCCTTCCCCACACCACATTTTTGTGTTGCCGTAGGAAGCTGAATAGTCATGCTGGCAGGACGTTCGATCTACAGATCTGCCTCCAGCAGCATCCCCAGGAGCACTCATGGAGCATTTTTTTTGTCCTTTTACCTGTGTCCTTGTGGACACACATCCAAATTCCAGGGCCCAGAAGGAGCTGGGGGTTCTCTTACACTGTTATCCCCTGATAATTGCTCCTGGGAGGATTTTACTCTTTGCTCAGCCTGTAAGCCAAAACCGTTCTGCTTCCCCAGGCTTGCATCTTCCTCCAAACCCATCACAAAGAGCCATTGTAGGTCCTTCCCCGTGGCATGCCCGGCGTTCCCGGCTCCCGGCAGCGAGCGCAGGCATCGTCAGAAGAGGCACCTCTTGCCCACTTAGCTGGGAGATAAAGGCTGATTTGTCTGGAGTGGGAGGAAAGCGGCGGCTGTGCTGCTGCCAGGATCCGTGGTACGTGGTCGCCGGCTTTTGCTGCTGCTGCGGGGCTGGGCAGGGGGGTGTGCATCCCCCCCAGGATGGTGGGGGCTGTACAATGGGGACCTGGAGCTCGCTCCTCCCCACCTCCCTGCTGCTCTCCCCCCAAAGCTGCTGCATTTCCAGCCTCCTGCCAAGTGAGAATTGATGCGATGTGCCACAGCCGCTGAGCGGGCTGGGTGGTGTGAGTCTGTGCTGTTGAGGGTGAAAGCAGCCCCCCCGGGGGCTCAGGCTGTGGGTGCATTCATGGCTCAAGGCCCAGTGGATTCAGAGGAAAGCATTCCTCCACCTCCTCGTCCTGCCTCACCTGGTGATGAAAAAGAAGGACCCCCTCCCTCCCTCCCAGCTCTGTTTCTGTTTTGGTTTTCTTGCCTCCCCCAGCCCTCTCCCTCTCAGCCCTCCTTGGCTGTTTTTCCCACAGTGCGATGCTGTGAGTGGGTTCAGAAGCATCCCCTCCAGCTGGGCAAGCCCTGGCAGCTCCATCACAGAGCCAAAAAATGCAGCGGGGGTTGCTCTGAGTGGGTCCTTTTCTATCAGTCCTGGGTTCAACAGGGACCAAACCCCGAGTCTGAAGCCAGCAGGGGAAAGCAAGCTGGCGTATGTCTGCAAAGAGCCTTTTTGCATCCTCTCTGGTGTGGCTTTTGCTACCTATACGGACACTGAAAACTGGTGAAAGAAACTCACCAAGTCTGAGCTTCCTAGTATCCATCTCCTGTAAAGCTGGGCATTACCCCAGTCCCTCTGCTCCTCTCGTGGGAATCAGCTACTCAATCCAGGTCCATTTGCTGCGTACGAGCCCTTCTCTTTCCACTGGAGGAGGATGCTGGTGCATGGCTGGGTACCAGTCCTCTCCGGGCGGTCCATCAACACAGCAGCCTCTGGTGTCAAAGGGCTGCCCTGGGGTGGAGGTGGCTCAGGGTGAATCGGTCACTGGGGACACAGGACTCGCCTGCCAGGAGACAGCAAGCTTCACCCCCAGCATCTCAGTCACGGCCTTCATCCCCATCATCAGCTCAGCTAAGCTGGGGGCGCAGGGAAGGAAGGAAAACCAAGAAAGCTTAAGCATAGACGCTTACGCACCACTGGACAAGTCACATCTGGCTGATGGCTCTGCAAGTGGGGACAGCAACACGGTCCAGCCTCTCCTGGGTGACACAAGGCCACTTCAGCACGCAGCTGGCCCAACCCTCCATCTCTGCTCTGGCAGTGCAGTAGATGCTAGTCAGGAATACGTGCTTCCAGGGCGACACGGCAGATGTGCTCCTGATGGGTTATTGCATGCCTCCAGTGCTGCTGTAACGCTGGAGGTTTGGAGGCTGAGTGACTATAACCAGCTGAGCGCACTAATAACCCTGCAGAAACGTGCTGCCGGCAGGGCTGTTTTCCTGCCTTACCAATGCAAAACTCAGAGGAAAGATGCAAGGCAGGATGGCAGGAAGGATCCTCCCCAGGACCCCAAATGCCACTTACAGATTGCTATCGGCCATGTCATTGTCTCTGCCAGACAACCTGCCCCGTTGCTGGGCTGGGTGCTGAGCAGAAGGGAAAATGTCAGCAAGAGCTAAATTGCAATTAAGTGAGAAAGGACCCAGGGCAACGTGGAGGATGAGAGTAAGAGCTATGTGGTGGGTGAGGTGCCCTGCAAGTCACACTGAGCTGCTGGGGCTCCAGAGGGATGGATGCTCAGCAGGCTGGGTTTGTTAGTGGCTCAGCACCACATCGACCACAGCCGCAAGTCCCGGCATGAAGCCAGGGCTGGCTCAAGCCAGCAAAGACGGTCTGCTTGCAAAATACCCAGTGGAGACACCCAGGAGGGAAGCTGGACCAGCCTTGCACCTGCCCACTGCTGCACCAGGGAATTTCCCAGGTAGCTGCCCATGTCCAGTGCATGAAAACCTTTTTGCTACCCTGGCCGGGTAGGTCTGTCCTCCCTGGCTGTCTGTCCCCCCGTGATCCTCTGGCTGATTTAAGCACTCCACAGCATCTGTGCCCTTTGCCCGCTGACAGCGTAGCGCTGGACTTCACCCCATGGACTCCGCTGCCAGCGAGATGATCCAAACTTGGGCTTGTGCAAACAGCCGCAGGCACGGAGCTCGGCGCGTGTCCCTTTGTGTGCTGCCTGCTAACCAGGCTGTCCCCAGGGCAGGGACCGGCTGGTCACCTCTGACCTGCCCAATGCCACAGACAGCATCATCATGGCCTTGGAAGAGGCGTGGGAAGGCATCGTCAGGCTGTGGGTAATAATTGGATTGTGGCTAATATGGAACAGTCCCTCGAATAGTTTCCTGATGTTGAGCTGCTCCTGGCAGGGTTCAGAGGGAGAGAAAACTCCAGGGCTGGTGGGGATCTGGAGCTCATTTCCAAAGGGTACTGTTGAGTCCTTTTGGTCAAAAAATTGGTTTTCATTCCATCCGTCTTTGGGAGAGAGAACCCCCATGTCATAATACAGCATAGAGCTGGAGCACACTCTCTCAGTCCTGTTGGGTTGGAATAGAAAAAATAAGGCAGCGTGGATCCTCCAAATAAGCAGGGCACATGTGCTGCCATACTGGAGGGAGCGTGTGTCTCTGATTTACATGCAGTCTAGAAAGTGCCACATCCGCCTTATGTTGGGGATGTTTCAGTTCTCCGAGGCCTGGATTTAACCCCTGCCCTCTCCTCCCTCCCGCCTCTGCCAGCAGAGCCCGCGGCATCGCTGCTCTCGCTCCGAGCAGGCGTTCATGAGAAGGGCTGGGCACCAGAGGAGGCACAAGCAGGCTGGCGGAGCGGAGGGACTCCCGGTTTGTGCAGGTGTGTGTCATATCATCTGGGCATGTCATGACAAAGACCTGAGAGAAAGGAAAGTGCAGCAGCCAGGCAAGACTGTCAAACCATCGCTGCTCTGCTCTGAGCCACCCGCGTCGGCCAAATTCTCGTGGAATGTGCCTGTACGCGGGGAGACATTGCTGTTTGTTGAATAAACCCAGAGAGCGGCGATGTGCAGACGTGATTTAAGAGCCATTTCTTCTTTCAGCATGGAGTGCAGCAGGTATAACCCCTGGTCAGTGGGACGTTGAAGGATGCGGCACAGGAGGGGGAAGTAAAGGCAGGTACTGCTAATGATTGTTCTGTGCTCTTCCTCCGTGTGCTTCCAGAAAGGACTCCAGCCTGAAAAAGGATGTCAAGACAGGAAGGATATTGAGTTGGCTTCAGCTCTGTCGTACAAATAGCTTAAGTGACCTTTCTCTAGCAAAACACCAACTACCATGCTATGGATTTGTTCTCAAGGGTTGTCAGCTCCGGAAGAGTGCAGCCATTCCACAAGCAGGAGGTGCAAAGATGGATAGATGCGTAGATAGATAGAGAGATAGCGTGTGGGGTAGGGAGAGAAATACAGACAGACAAATACAGCCTTCACAAAACCTCATTTGAACTGCCCTCATTCATAACATAGGTTTTGTAGGTTTTGATGCCTTTGGAAGGGGACGTCATGTATCTTCACACCGTTCCTGAGTGTGGCAGTATTTGCACAGTGTTGATGTCTCAGGCCTGAACCTGTACTCCTTCCCTTCATGCAGAGCTCCCACCCAGGTGGGGAAACTGAGGCACATAGCAGCAAAGTAACTTCTAATGTCCCATGACACGCGGGAGGCAAAGCCAGGCATGGCAGACCCAGGAGCCCAGGCCTTCATCTTCCCTTCTAACCATTGTCCCTCACTGTGTTGCCCAAGGTATCATCCCCATCACACCTCTAAGAAGATGTCACCTCCTTTAACGGATGGCGAACACCCACCTTCGGGAGCCTGTGTGCATGGGTGAGTCATGCAGGAAGAGCTGAGAGTGGCGAGGTGGGAGCTGGGCACTTTCCAGGAAAAGCTGGGCTGAAACCACACAAGTCATTTCCTTGCAGACTCGAGCCATTATCCCCCCACCAGAAACGACTGCTTTGGACATGCTGAGCCCTCCTGAGGTTCAGATTTGCTCCCACACATCCTCTGCTTGCCTACCCTCTAGGCTGCTCCCAGAAGAGCATCCTGGCATGAGGACCACCATGGGACCATCGCTGCCTCTTTGCTTGTCTCACTCCTTCTGCAGCTTCCCTGGATTAAGGATCTCTCTCTGCATCACTTCCCTAAGCTTCTCCATCAGTTTTAACCCAGACACCATTCACTAAGAACAATCACTATGCTCCATTTGGAGCGGTGTTGACCTTCCTGAGGGCTACCCCACCGGCTTCAAGCAAAAAATCCATGGCTCCAGGCTCTTCCCACCAAAGAAGAGGCACCCTTGGCTCCAAGTGCAAATTTTAGGACTCTCTTCTGGACTGAATTAATCCCTGGAATATTGCAAGGTTAGTAGAAAAATGCTACTGGAAGATGGTTTGAGGTTGCTATTGAGGGAGGTTGTTGTGTTTCCTTGTAGCTGAGGCCGCAGGGGTGCAAATACTAATTTGAGCAATTCACCCATTTCTCGTGTCCAGGAGAGGCAAACAAAGGGAAAAAACCCACTCCAGCTCTCGGGACAATATTACATCTCATTGCTTTCCCTAGGTGGGACCGTATCTACAGGCTCAGCCAGGCAGCAGGAGAAACCAACCCAAGAAACTGTTCCGTTACTTGAACTTGGCTACTGACAGGCAGCAAAGCTTGTCAGAAACATTCTGAAAACACCAAAACTCAAGGAATATTTCCTAGCTGCATCGCCCAGCCCTGCTCTCAATGAGAGATCGTCTTTGTTCTCAGGCAGACCGACAGCAGTTGTGTACGCTCTGTAAACATCGAATGGAACAGACACTTGTAATGTCATTATAATTTAAGCATAAAATATGTCACTTCTGTAGGATTTTGTTGTCTGGTGTGTAATTACTTTATGGCACCATAAAAATATATTACGTTGTGATGTCTTGCTGTGCATTGCTCAAATAATTTATAGCATAGTAAAAGCGTGGAACAATATTCAAGACCATTGTATCCAGTCTAGCATATAAATAAAAATTGTGGAAAATAATGATCTTGGTTAAGTGCTCATTTAATTATTTTGAAGTCTTGGCTAAGTTTTTTTATCCCAGTTTCATTCCTACATCCTCACCAGACTGATTCCAAAGTATCTAAAGGGAGACATTTTGGAACACAAAGAAAACAGAGCTATGTATGAATTTTTTTTTTTTTTCATTTCCGAACAACTGGGAAGAAGTGTTTGCTGCAGGTTGACTGGAATTGAAAAAGTTTCCAAAATTTCTTCCCCAAAAATGTTGAAAACCTCTTCATTTCAAGCCCACTGAAATATTTTACTGGTTTCAAAAACTGACCCCCTTCCTTCTGCTTTTCAGGTTCTTAACATTTTTGCCCTTGAAACAAAACTTAGGTGACTTTTGAAGCAAGACGTTGATTCAAAGAACCCAACCCCCCTTTTGCCTTAAAAACGGGGAAGTGAAACCTTTCTCTCTTTCCCTCTCAGCATCCCTCCCCCGGCTGTCTGCTTCGACCACAAGTGGCAAAACATTTCCCACCAGCCGTCCACATCCCTTCCCCGACCTCCCTCCAGAGCAGCCCCCCGGGGACACGCTGCCCAGTGGTACCCCACCTCCCTTCCCACACCAGGAGGCTGTTTTGGGGCGTTTCTGCAGATTTGCTCAGTGGAGGGATGCTGTGCATCCTCAGAGGGATGAGCCCCTTGGACATGAGCAAGTCACCTGCACTGAGACCATTTTATTTACATTTTAGTATTGTATTTAGCAAGTAAACGATGGGTAGAGTGGGGAGATGTCAGGCAGGAAAGCTCCAAGGAAAGCAAACCTCATTAGCAGAGCTTAAAGCTGAATTTACAGCTCATGAAGAATTGGGAAGACTCTCTGATATCGTAAGGACTCAGTGGCAGAAAGCAACAATGCTTTTCCTTTCATTCTCCACGTTTTCCTCTGTGTGTGTGTGCAGGATGCTGTCGTGGCTTTGAGGAGGAGAACTCGTGCCTCTGCCGCAGGGAGGTCACCTCTGCTCAGCTGTTGCTTTGCCCAGCGCAGAGTTAGGACGGGCTCAGCCAAAGCACCGAGACACTGCCGTGGCTGTGAAGGAGCAACGGGGTTTGAAGACAAGGTGCATGGACCCTGCAAGATGCTTCATCCTTGCTCTCCGGACTGGCACGCAGCCCTGCTTGGTGCCAGGCAGTGACGGTGTGGGTGCAAATGATGGTCACTGAAAGACCAGCATCACCCAGTGCTCTGGGCATCTCAGGGTGCTGCTGCAGATGGTGATGTGGAGGGATGGGGCAGTTCGGGGCATCCTCATGGATGCTCAGGGGTGAAGGCACCTGCGCTGGGCAGGTTTGCAGGCAGGTGTCCAAATCTGCTCCAGAAGGTGACGAGCTGGAGCTAAACCTGCGTCCTCAGAAGGTAAGCATCTCTGGGAAGGGAGAGGTGCCATCTCTCACCCAGCAGGATCTTCCCCACGAGGTCCCTCCTCTGCCTCCCCCATCCTCTTCCTCCTGGCTCTGCAGCGGGAGCTGGGACAAGGATCTAAAAATAGTGGTGGGCTCTGTGTATGCATCTTCAGCAAAGAGACTCATAAATGCAGCCAGGACTGAAAATCAATTCTTTAAAGCTGAAATCAATAACAATAACTAATATTAATAGTGATTATCCTTTCTTTATTGCACTTTGCAGTTGGAAATGAATTGTTTTTAAGGATTAGCAGCAGCTGAACTCTGTAATGCAATGTAAGACTGAAGATTTACTATGAAAACACAGCTTATGAGGGAAGACCCATTACTGCTGATGGAATACACTTTCGAAATAGCCCCGGCGACGGCCACTGCTGCCGCTGAGCACACGGAGCCTCAGAACCTGGAGTCGGCAGCGGGTTTAGATTTCTAGCAGGAGACAGGGATTTTTGGTCTCTAACCCTGTCTGGTTTTCTCACAGTCTGACTTTTTAGTTCCCAGACATCCCAAATGCATTTTCATTTTGGGTATCTTTTATCTGAAACAGCTTCAGACATGCAAAACTCGGAGGGGGGAAGGGAGGAAGAAAGGGAAGTATGTTAAGCCAGTCATATATATAAATATATATATCTCTGAGTCAGCCATACGTATATGAGACGGCAGTGTCTAGAGCTATCTGCCGTGTGTGTCAGAGTTTCCAAAGCGTATTAGGTGTGTGCTGAGCACTTTAGGAAAGTCTGGTCTTGAGCATCCCCATGGGAGTCCCGCAGCACTGAAGCACTTCTTCAAACTGCCTGCTCTGCCAAGCTGGTTTCAGGTCTGTGCGAAAATCCTCTCTTCGAGGAGAGGCAGCACACCTGGGGGCACGGGGCTCGATTCTCATCTCTCTGTTCCTCCGTTTGTGGGCCAGCCTAACCCTGATGCTTGCTTCTGTCTCCTGTCTCCAGAAAGTGGCGGATAATTCAGATGTCGAGAATACATTTAGATTTATCTGGATTTATTTGATATGATTTGTGCTTCATGGGGAGATTCTCCTCCAGGTGCTACGCGGAGAGCAGGGCTGGTGAGATGGGACATGAGGAGCTACCCAGCAGAGCAGAGGGGGTCACGGACAGGGATTATGATGGGAAGCTCCATCGCCAAAAGCCTGTTTGCTGTCCCTGGAGGGCTGGTACTTGTGAGTGACTATCCGTACCTGCGCTGTTCCTTGTACAGGGGCTCTTGGCATCTTCCCACGGTACCTGGAGGCCAGGAGCCCTTTTCACACACCAGCAGAGCAGCCATCTGGTAGGCATGGGGCTGGTCATGGCATTCAGACTGTGCTTGACCCCAGTTTTTCCTAGGAGGAGGTACCGTCTGCTGGGAGGGTGTGCTGCCAAAGGCACAGCCAGCGTGGGGTGGGGAGGTGGGGCTTTGTCGTGGTTCGGTGAGCACTGAGGATGGAGGGCAGCATCCTGCCGGTATGGGATTTCCCAGCATGGTAACCCACCAGCAGCATGGCCATCATCCCAGCCTGCAGAAGCTCTTGGGGGTGGAGGATTCTGTCTATCTCATTAACGTGTATCTCTATTTTCCATAAGTGGTATTCGAGCTTATTAAAGGGAGACCCTGAAATTTTCCTATAACTACCTTGCTCCAGGCATGGCGTTTTCTCAACCACAAAATTCAGTGGGACGGAGTTGAGACTGATACAGGAATTCATAAAAATACAGCGGGTGAAATCCTGCCTCTGTTGGGGTTGATGGGAAATCTCCCGTTGAGCTCAGGTGAGACAGGATTTTACCATCTGGTTGGCATCTCTTCCTCTAGCGCACAGGATCCTGAGGCTGTCTGGGTGCAAAGCTCCTGGACCTTCGATTCTGGGTCATTAAATCACTTTTCAACACTAGGAAGTTTTTTCCTATTAGCTAAATTGTAAAGACAGGCAGAATGAAAGCCTTGTGCAAACAGCAATAGATCAGCGGCAGCTGGCGTGGGCAGACCGACTGTATCTCATTATTGATCTCTGTTAAACGGGATTGACAGTTTTTTTTCTGGAAAGTTTCTTTTATTTTTATTGTAAAAATGCCCTATTCTCCGGAAATAAAATTGGGCTTTTGTCTCAGTTTTTCTCTGCCATTTTAATTCACAGTTGCCTTCCAAATTTATAAAGGTTTTTATCACTTATCCTAACGATTTTGAAAATCTGGATTTGAATCAGAAAAACACACTTTTCAACAGACACCACATTCTGCAATTAGAGCAACAACCATCTCCAAAACGAAGATAACTTGGATGGTTCCACATTTTCCCCAAAGTTCTTTTTCTTCCCTCATTTGTGCCTGAACTTTCCTTTCCACCGAGACCCTCCAGCCACCTCAGAAACAGAAGCACTGGGAGCTTTCCCAGTTGGGTTGAGCAGTGCCAGGCTGGAAGGATTTATTGGTGTTTCGCTGAGCCTGGCATGTGGTGCGCAGATGTCTCCAGACTGGTTCAGCTTTGAACTTGCTCAAACAATTCAATTTTTTCAGTTGTGTATCATTGCTCATTTCCTCCGACTCATCTTCTGAGGGCGGGGGTCTGGAAAGCAGCTTCTTTTTCCCAGCTCAGAGAAAACAGCCCTCCCTGGGCTTCAGGAGAGGAAGATGGTGCCTGTATCTATTGACCACCTTGGAAAAGACTTGAAAAGACTGTGGCTTGTGCCTTGAGATGGCAACAGCAGCAAGGCTGGAGATGCATCATTCTGGAGGGAACTAAGAATCCAGTGGGGAGGGAACACATTCCCAGTTGGGATAGGTGTGTGCGCCAGGAGGATGCGCTGGGAAGTGCAGATTCACAGGACCATCCCCTTCCAGCACGGTATCTGCTGGGTAGCGCTCACTAAGATGCTCCTGGCCGCATTGTACTTTCCCGATGAGTGTGTTTCATCGCAGCAAATGAGTCACGGTGAGGGGCAGCAAGACACACGGGACCGGGCATCTTCCAGATTTCACCTCCCAGCCTCCCGGGTGATTTCATCCCCAGCTGGCAGAGTGGAAAATCCAGACAGAGACGGGCAGGAGCCACAGCCAGCGCTTTGTAACCCGGGACTTTTAAACACACACCCTGGGGTTGCCTGTCCTGAGGAGACAGCATCCTGAGAGATCTGGGATGCACAGCAGGCAGCGAAGCCTGTCGCTACACATGCGCATGGAAACTCAGGTTCTAGAAAGGAAGTGGTTAGTGGCTTTTTTTTATTTTTTTTTTTTTTTTTTTTTTTAACTTGGGTTTT
>WKFP01014254.1:2136-21766 GCA_011057875.1 Pterocles orientalis
GATTTCTGAACGGAGGCAGCAGAGCTAAGCTGTTGCCTCCTTCTGAGATCTGTCATCCTTGAGGAAAATTCTGTTAGTTTTTAATAATATTTGACTTATGGATGAGCAATTTTTCAACAGCCTGGAAGACTTGAGGATCAAGCAAAGTGTGGACTGATGAACTCCTGGGGGTGCCCAGAACATTGCAGATTACTGTTGACAAAACCCAGGAGACACGGCGCAGTGCAAGCCCCCAGGCACAGCCCTGATTCCAAAGATACAGTCTCATCTGAATCCCAACGATCTTCTCACCAAACTGACTAGAAATTTCTTTACAGTGGGCCCACAGCAGAGATGGGGATGAACTCTTTATCAGGGAGCATGGTGACAGGATGAGGGGGAATGGTTTTAAGCTGAAAGGGGAGATTTAGATTAGATATTAGGAGGAAGTTTTTTCCTGTGCGGGTGGTGAGGCAGTGGCCCAGGTTGCCCAGAGAAGCTGTGGATGCCCCATCCCTGGAGGGGTTTCAAGGCCAGGCTGGATGAGGCTTTGGGCAACCTGGGCTAGCGGGAGGTGTCCCTGCCCATGGCAGGGGGGTGGAACTGGTTGATGTTTGAGGAGCCCTCAACCCAAACCATTCTGTGATTCTATGAAATGATATCTGGGGTGTGAACAATGCACCAGTGGCAAGTACATGGCACATTGTTTAGGGGTATAAAGTATCAAACCATGGTGAGGGTGGGCTGCTGCTCACATACAAGTCTTTGCTGTTCTTCATTCTTCAAAGGCATGGCAGATATCAGGGTAAAGAAACAAAATACTAGACCCAGAAAAAGCTTTTAAATCCAAGTTAAATCCCATCAACGATAGCTTTAAAAGATCAGTTCCCTATATCTATGAAAGCTCGTTGATGGGATTATGTGCAATCTGGTTGCTAACATTTGCAGTGTCACAGAACACTACAAGGCAACTTGAGTGCTCACCTCTTCTCTGAAAATACCTCACTGCGAGCCATTTTGATGAGGAAAATCTTCCACTGGTGACTTTTGATTTAAACTGCGTACAGCCTGCCAAGGACTTTGCACCAGGTGCAATGGCATGGTTCCATCAGCGAGAGACCTGCCATCGCCAGGTGGGTGCTTTTCATGGAGTTCATTTCATGCCCTATTATTCTCCATATTTATAACATCCTGCTACATTATTAATAGTGATTAAATGTTTAGGTATTTCAGATCAATAAAGACTCTGTTTACATATTGACTATATTAAAAATTAATAAGTTGCAAAGAGAAAGTGCACTGAATTTGTACACAGCTTAGGTTGTAACCTAAGTGCTATGTACTGTACTGTGAAAATAAAAAAATTCTTATGCCCTTATTACTGGAACATGGTTTATCTAATGTATAGGCCTAGTTGACAGGGTAATGGTTAGGTGATGTAGAAGATTTATGGATCTCTTTGTCAGCATGTAAGTTATAGCTTCCCAGGTGAACTACAGCATAAAAACTTACATGCCCCTATATTTCAAATGTTCAAGAAAATACGTGTTGCCAGGTTTTCTGAGCAAGTAAGTGCCCCTTTCCTACTGCAGTCTTTTCCCGTTAAAGGGCAAGCCAATCTCACAAACATTCAGAGATCACTTTGCTCTTTGCATGACAGCTTGAGAGCCACCCACAGCACAAAATGGTAAACTCCACACAGGTCTACCAACACATAGTAACACCAATAAAGTCAGTTAATTAGGTAGCTGGATTTTATGCAAGTGACACGTGTTAAATTTATTACACTGTAAATAGCAGTCAAATTCTGTTGGGCAGAAAGGTGACTTAATACAGCGCATACAAATCCAACTTGTCCTTCTGCTTCCTGCCACTGATTTTATAAGTACAAGACTACCTTCCACAACAGTCACAGTCTTGTTAATAAGAGTAGTAGAGTTTGTTGCTGTGACATTTTAATGAACTAGGTAGGTAGCAACGAGAATCTGATAAACTAGACCCTCAGCTGTTGGGAGTTAAACGTTTCCTATCCTTTTAAGTACTTTTTGATCACGAGTGAAGAATTCTCAGCTATCCAGATATCACTGTTTTTTCCTGGTTAAACCATTTCACTGCAGTTCTCAATATTCAGAAAAGTGTTTTGTCTAAAAGAAAACTCACCTGCTCTCAAATGAGACATCTCCTGGGATTACATGAGTGCTTTCCTTCCCAATAAGGAATCGGATTCGATCATAGAAGAGCCTTGGAGGATGCTGAGAGAAAGGCGGTTGGCTGTGCTGGATAAGGTCAAGGGGATCAGGGGAACCCTGGCAGAGAGGACTTGCGTAACAATTGCTTTGCTGACAACAGTCGGGGTCTACGCAGTCTGTCAAGCCATCTAAAACGGAGAGAACGGAAAGTTCAGGAAACAGTGATTCTGAGAACAAACCACCGTGCTTACTGCTGGAGAGGAGGTACACAATCAATTGGAAGGCATGCTGATTACGACACATTCAAATTCAATAAAGCATCAACGTACATGCTCAGTCCAGGAGGGGTATTTCTCTCTAGTCATCAACACTGTTAAAATTAAAATCCCCACACGACAATGAGCAAACAACCTGCAAACTAAGGGAATAGGGAAGAGAGGGACTGTCTTCACTGCAGAACAGGCAGAAGAAGAAAATCACTACACAACACTTGTGAGTCCAACGGGTGCACGATCCACTCAGTGCAGCCGATGGCTCTAATAGTCCTTTATTGTCACTCCTGGCTGTTCACACCTGTGAAGAATATACACTTACTGAACAGTCTGCAATAATGAACTCTGAAATGTTACAGTAATAAAAAAGGTTCTTGTTACAGTTGTCTGGCTTCTATTTTAAGCCCCGCAATAGTTTTATTAGTGCTGTAGGATGTTTACTCTTCATTTACTGGTTGCAATACTGGAATGGACCAAAAAGAGCAGAATCATGACTACGCTCGTTCTGTAGCTGGTGATACACAAACACACCCCTTGATGCAGGCTCTGTCCCAGTGACCTGACAAACACAGCCTTCTCCAGGGGTGTTTGCACCAGGAAAGCAAATTTGGAAAGTGAAAATAAACCTATTCCTCCTCCATTTTCAAGTAAGAAAAAGAGAAAAAATAATGGATTTTTTTTTCAAAAATTGACATTTTTTTCACAGACAAACTTGCAACATTTGTGGGTGAAATTTACCTACTTAGATGTCCAAAAATTATGAAGAAAAGTGAAGCACTTAAATGCATCTAAATTAAGCCCTTAAATAAAACTTAAAATTGGGCTATTGGCATTTCTTTGCTTCTATTAGCAGCTTAGATGTCCAAATGGCCCAAATAACATACTCAACCAGAAACAGATTTAACAAGATATAGTAAAACGTCCAACTATTTAAAATATCCGTTTTATGACTTAGCAGTTGCTAACTTGCTTGGATTGACAAGCACACTAATGCATATAAAGCGAGATAAAGGCATTTTATCCTCCAACAAAGACATCTCTCTGTATTTTTAATGAGGTCGGTCTGGATAAATGTGGACTCATCATATCACTGTATGGATTTCCCTTGTGTTAAAATTGGAATGCTATAGGATCAACATACTGTCAGATATTTGCACTTCATGCTTTGACTTTTCACGCTATGTTCTTACCAACGCTTTGGTGCCTATAAAACTGTACCTCCTCGGGGCAAACCGCGTTATCAGGGAAGCTGCTGTAGTTTTGTCATTGACTTTAATGGGTGCGAGATCAACCCTCTGCCAACTCTGCGCTTTTCTCGATAGAGAACACTGTACTGCGTGAATGCTCAGTAAATAACAGCATAAAATATTCACTTCAAAAAGAAAGCAAAAGCCCTTCTACAGAGCAAACAATTGTAATGAAATGGGCTTTTGTGGAATCTAAAAATCTTCGCCTGACCTTGAGGAAGGTAATTGCTTGGCTAAGCAAAAATTATTAACAATTCTATCCTAGTGCAGTGGGGAAATCAGATAGAGCAGGCTAGTTTTTGTGATAATGAGCCAAGGGCAACTGTAGATATCTAGCAACAATAATTTAAGACCCTTGGATCCAGGAAAGCTGGCATAGCTACAGGACAGTACACGCTTTGAAGTTCTTTCCACATTCCCGCAGTCCTGGAGATAACAGCCATTTGCCAGCGGTGGGAAAAGAACAACGTTGAGTTTATTGACTTTGAGCGTAGCAGTCACTTTATATTCAGGAAAACCTAGAAAGCTATTGAAATCTGCTAGGAAATCAGGAAGCTGAAACAGTAAGGGGCCTCCAGTCTAAACAAAACCACATGGGAAGCGGATGGAGGAGCTAACGGTATGAACCAGAGGGGTATTCATTGTGTTCCGATGAAAAAACAAATGAGCTTTTTGGGTTGAAACCTGAAGAGAAGGCTTAGAACTGGAAGGAAAATACATCTCCTCTTATTGTTTCCTTTTTTTTTCGTCCAAGGAATTAAACTCTCTATATTCTGAATAAGTGAACTGAAAAACATCACATTACTAGCAGATTCTCCAAGACTGCAAATATGAAAGAATTCTGCTAGAATTTAAAAAGTGATGAAGAAATCAAAATCTCTTGCTTTTGCTTTATATACCGGTGAAGATCCCTGCAGAAGGCACTTGATGTGGTTAGGCGCAGCCATTCAGGGCTGGTCTCTACCAGTGGAATGGTTACGGCACTGACAAGTCTTGTTCAAGGAGTCAAGGTACTTTCTGGAAGGTACTAATTTCTACAAGCTGACTGCTGTCTACCTGGGAAACTTGACAAGCATTGGTCTGGCAGAATAAGTACTAATCAGAAAAAAGGCACACTTATTTCAGAATAACAGCGTCCATGGGGAAGCTATTTTGGAGTAATTTATTCCACAGTAGCTATGCTGATTAATTTTTTCCTTGTCAACAAGCCATTAGATGTGGGAACTGAGCTGACCTGATTCTCTCATTTATGTAAGAAATAAAAGTGAAAATTCATAGCAATATTAGAATATGAAGATTTGCTTAGAAAAGAAATAGCTATGAAAACAACAATTAAAGACTTTGCTTTCTTTAATAGAGTACTCATTCTTCTTTGCTTCAGTCAACAGCTCACAAACAACAAACGCTGGGCATTCATGCTGCACACAAAAAGAACGCAAGTAAAGGGAAAGCAGTTTCCCATCTTCCAGTCAGACTCAATTTTCACCTTTTCTTTGCAGTTTACTTGGCAGCTAAGTGACTAGCTTATAAACTCTTAAGTTCTGCTAACGCAGTTATTTTGATTTGAATTACTTGCACCTGGTTTCATTTGCCTCCCCAGGCTCTCAGGGCTACCAAAGGGTGGGTTTCCCATTAGCAGGGGTGTGAAGTCGAGGATGGCATTTGTCCGGACAATGAATGTACAAGCCACTGGATACACCAGGAACAGCTTCTAGCCTTGTGAGCAAAGACTGCAAAGTCGTCAGAGGAAGAAACTGCTAACCAAAATACAATCGTGAATACAAAGCAGGAGTCTTCTAGGTTATGGATTATCATCCATGGCTTTTCTCTCTCTCATGATGTAATTATTAATATTAATTTTTTTTTATCTTTTCATTGATTAGGTGACAATTTATTTCAATCTCTCCTCTCAATCGTGCAGAATGAAACATAGGAGTGATGTTAGGCTTGGAGAAGATGCTCCAGGCAGTGAGGCAGGAGGTGCAGCAGCACCAGCTCTCTCCAGTCTCTTAACACCACGTATTTGGGTCAGGTCTGGGCCAGGCCACTGGGTGTATGTTGGATTGTGAACTAGAATTGTCTAAAGAATGCAACTTTTTTTCCAAAGAAACAAACAAAATTTAGAAAAGAAATCAACTGGGATAAAACTGAAAAAATATTTTTTACATTTTGTGCTGAATTAAAGAATAAAACACCCATTTCAGGGCAAATAATAGAGAACTCTGAAGCCAAAACATTGTTCCACTTTAGGCTGATTTAAGACTTTGGTCTTAACTTAGACCATTTAAAAGAAAAAAGAAAAAAAACCCCCTAAATCTAAACCCCAAAAAATAAACTACTGTAATTCATCATGACACCCATAAAATGAACCAGGTAAAACCGGTACAGAATCACAAGCTACATATGGAGGCAGTTAATGACAATACAAATCACGTTACTAAGTGCATGTGAGGATAACATTTTCAAAAAGCCAATCCTATTTGAAATGTGATTTTTAATCCAGGAGAATAACCCAGAAAAACAACTAAATCTTGTTTATAACATCAAACTCATTCACTGGAAAATGCTACAAATACATCAGTCAATTCTCAACCAACGGCTACATTTTTTGTTAAGTTTTCATATCAGGAACCAACTATTAAAAAAACCTCATTGCGTTAAGAAAACAACAGGGTTTCTTTGAAATCTCAGGAGACAACAGTCAGGAGTATGAACAAACTACCACAAACAGAAAAAACTGTAATTCATACAGCAGGGGAGCCTGCATACTGAAGCTTTTACTGTCAATTACCACAAAGTGCATCACAGTGTAAGTGCAGACTGAAATGTATTACAGAGGTGTAAATGATTTTGGTTTGCTATTAGTTTCTATTTATTTATTTATTTATTTACTTTATACAAAAGGCAGTCAAGCACCTTCACGGTGCACTACAGATCACGTACTGAAGTGATTCACATTTTGATGAGTCTGAGATTATGGTTTCACATCTTCCAGGTACCTTGTTTTGTGTGCAAGGAATAATGATGTATTGGGATTTTTGTTTTTGTAAGTAAATTAGACTATTATTATTTTTAATTTTACTGTTAAAATAAAAGTCTCAAAGATCGACTTGAAGAAAAAAAAGCGCCTCACAGCAATCTTAAATAATTTAAACAACCTCAAAGAAAAGGCAGAGCATGCCAAAACAAGTTGCTCTGTTTTCAGTCACGCCTCTCCTCTCCGCACTGCTGTAGCTCACAGCGTTAGGACAAGATTTTCCCATTTCCTTGCTGGGGAAGGGATCCTTTCAGGCAGCTTTCTATAAGGAATGATATTTATATTTATTGTGTCAGGAGTTTGTGTCAATGGAATCACACAATGTTTTCCATCAAACAAAATAAATTTTCTTACTTTTACATTTATATATATATTTTTTTTTCTTATTTGATATGATGGAAAGAATGCAACAAGAAATTACCTCTTCAGCTATGTTTCTGCTGCAGTCACAGAAGGCTCAGTTTGTGCTAGGTACAGCACATTCTCTAATGCTCTACAGTGATTGTGTTTCATATTTTGCATTTGACCTTTCCATATGCTGCGTAATATCTATATCATATCCCCAATAAAATAAAAATAAAAAAATAAAAATAAAATAAAATAAAATAAAATAAAATAAAATAAAATAAAATTTGGAAAAGAAAGAGGCATTTTGTCAGCTCTAAGCTAAGAGCGAGAACATGAAACAAGTCACGTATTTTGGGCCTGATATGAACAGCTCCATGCCATCTACTTCTCAAATCCTTGCTCTTCTCCATCTACCCTCGAATTCCTTGCAAACATGGGAATATCGCAACAACTCATGTTGCCGAAAATGGATGCATGTTCACAATTAGTCCAAATTCTCTAGGTGGTGGAACACCTGAGGACACTTAAAGCAAAGGCTGGGGTCAGGGGTAAGGGATGCAAAGAACAAAGCAGTTCTGATTTCGTCAGCGGTGGCTTCCCCAGCTCAGCAGTGCAGCATGCAATAACTTTCACAGCCACTTCTCTTCTATTAAACCACTGAGATGCTTTATTCACTGGCTATGAAAATGACAAATTCAATCAGACTCTGCCTCCCATGTTACTGGGGCGGTTATTTTAATAAACTCTCCACTATCATCAGGTTCTGGCAAGCAAAAAGCAAGCAGTTGGCAGTAATACTTGAAATTTTTTTTAGAGTTCACTAAAAGAGAAGAGTTCTGACCGCTTCAAGCCTTTGTCATACATGGAAAAGACACTACTAATGCTAACTACAATAGGTTTGAAGTTTTATGGTCAATGCCAAACGCAGAATACTACAAGAAGTTGTGTATATGTTTACATGGTACATGCACATACATGTAAGCAGGCACACTCACAAACACACATAATAATAAATGTATTTGCTCCGTCACACAAAAATGAAGCCCATCTCTAAGCAACATCCTACACTTAGTATAAGCAATACAAGACCATTTTCACTGCTGCAGAGCAACCCAGAGGTGCGTAAGTGCTCTCCTGCTCCCTCCGTACTGGTCCCAGCGAGCACAAGCCAGCGATGGAGCTGGGAGAACTATATCCAGAACATTTTCACAGAAAGGAAAAAATGGGCTTTCAGTTTCTCCTTGCAGTAAGCAGATTTTGTTCTGTGAACCCTTTACGCAAGACAACCTAAAAGAACTCAACAGTGTGCTGCTCAGCACTTGAAGGATTTGAGCTTTTCGTACACTGGCATGATCAACTGTTCAATACTACTGTTACTTGTAAAAAAAAAAAAATCCACAGGAGTCTTTCACTTACATTTGCCTGTTTCTCCCCCCCGATCTCAAAGAAGCATTAAACAATGCCTATGCCAACTTGTTTCCCCATGGGCTCGGTTAAGACCCATTAAGGTTGCCAGGAATCTAAGCAAACCAAATCAAAGAGGAACTTCAGAAGAGACAAAGCAGCAGCAACCATCATGAGTCTCTAAAGCTTATTCATATGCATTAATCCAAACTGATTCTCAAATGTTAGCTGTAATACATAGCATACATATACATATATACATCGCAATACATAGTGAGGTTGTTAACTGGGAACACTGGCATTTGCATAAGGACATTGGAAACTCACCAGTGTGCCTGTGGAAAGGCTGCAGAGTGTTTTATCCAGTGAGTACTGGCAGCGTTTGGCCTTCTACGCACAGGAGAATGAAAATATATCAGGGCACGGTTTTCAGAAACCGTAGGCATCCCCAGGGAGCCCTCGCTGCTCAGCAACAATGAAAACCATTCCCATCAGTATTATTTATACTGTGTAATAATAGCATATTACTTATATAGGGACTCAGTATCTCTGTGATGGATAGGTTATTAAAATGCCAATGGATGGGTCAGAAATACATCAATATTTCAGCAGCACTGGTTATCAACCGAAGGCTGTGCTGAGTCATATATTTTCTTGTGCTTGGAAAAGCTTGGGGAAAGCTACAATAACTGTCTGAAGTGACTGAAGGGATATTTGGAACAGAATTCAACGCTTGTAGTAAATAGCATTTTCCTTAAAAACAAACAGCCAAGATTGATTCACCAAAGAAAAAGAAAACCATGAAAAGAGATCCAGGCAAATTTAAAAGAAAGATCCCAACCAAAGAAATTAATGGGAGTGACAGGTTGCAACTTTAGCTTAAGACAAAGACCTGTGTGTGCAGCAGCAATGTAAATATGTGTCAGAACGGTGGGTAAACTGCGGGTAAATAGTGTGGGGGGGTGTGACCTGAGAGCTGGTGCTGAGCCCCCTGTGCCTACCAGCACTGTGACAGCGTGTTCTGCCTCTGCCTGGGACATCAGCATGTGCCTGTGCAGGACTCAGCAGAGCTTTCAAGCAATCTCCTGGAGCTACTGCAGCTTCCAGATGAGTCTGAAGTAATGGCTGGACAAGAGAAAATGACCTGCTCAGATGAGCTGAATGGTCATCTAATAAACTGAAAATGAAATCACGTCAATCCTGACAACGAAAGAAGGAGAATAAGGAATGAGGAATAACGAGATGCTGAGGGAAGCCACAGCAAGGGAAAGGCCCCACCGCAAAGGACATCTGCTCGACTTCTTGGCATTATTTAATGGACATCACACTGCTAACAGACTGCAGATGCACTCTGCAAGAGCAAGTGCAAAGCATGCCGTTGTGCATCTGTTATAATGCTAAGACCTTTGCAATGATATTTGTAGTGATATTTGAACAGGTAAACATGCCCTTAAGCCTGCGAGGAGGAAAAAGCTAACAGAGAGTTATGAGGTGGAACAGGAGAGGCAGTTATGGTACAGTCAGGGTACAAGTACAGCCTATACTAATGGGACTCTGAAAGAAATAGCATTGTCCCTGCTCAGGAAAATATTTCTGCATGTGTTTAACCTCACCACCATGGACAACTGCACTGATGGGGGACTTGGTGCTTCAGCGTCTGCAGAACTGGGATGCCTGGGAATATGCTTGTGGCTTACCTTTATACAAATAAACCCGTCCTTAGAAAGGAATTCAAGGCTTCCTCCCTATCTAAGCTTTTGTGCTGTTACTACCGACCAAATAATAACACTTCCTCATGACAAATAAATTACATTATTCGATCCCTACAGTTGGAATTAATAAAATACTTTATTTTTTAATGTTTTTTCCACCTTGCTTTTAGTCTCTGAAAGTACCGTATAATAAATCAACTGGAAACTACTAAAAAAATTATCATTCTGACTAACTTCTGAAATTAGAGTTTGTTTGAAATAATAATTGTTCAACTTCGGCTGTGACTTCCTCCTAACGAACTTGAAGCACAAAACATCTCCTAAGGACTGAGGTATAATTGTTTGATTTAAGCACAATTGGATGAATAAGAGCTTTGCTAGGTGCGGATACCACGACTTGGAATATAGAACGGCACTGAATAAGGTCTAGAGCCCGATCTCCTGGGCTATGTGTCACTGACTGAGATCAGATCCTAAGGGCTTAGGAAGTTACTACCTGTCAGCTGAGTTTCTGTAACTCACCCGAGTGCATGCTCTGACCACAACTGCAGGTGAAGATGTTAATAGCTTCCAGCTTTATGAACCTAATCCAGTTATGGAGCTTGATGGATGGTAACTCGTTAGTCCACCGTAATATTCTTGTAGTTTAAGGCACAACCTCCCAGCAAACAGGACTTAACAGGTCATGCCATGCCTCCATCCTAACTTCTGCTTTTACTGTTGTGCATGTACACAAACCCTGAAACACTGGGCATTGGCTTCTGATTTCTTATTACTGTAACACCGGTATAACTCCAATGACTTTAGGGGAATTTTTCTAATTTATGCTTATGCCAAATCAGGTCCTATGAACTTCATATATAAAGAGAAGTGATTTTAATACGTAGATATAATTTTCTTTTCTTATACAAAATTGATTGTGAAGGAAACTTAATTACATTTAGCCCATCTGTAGTAGTCAGATTAATTAAATATTTCTCTCTGTACTTATCTCTAATTGTAATGTCAACAGAGCTGTCCTAGTCCATGTTATGTTGCCATTAAAAAGGAAAAAGAAAATTGCTTTTAAAACCTGCAGTGAAATGATGTTAAGTGTCTGCCTTAAACTGACAAATTCAAGGAGATTTAGAGTTAAAGCTGCCAACTCTTTCAATAACTCAGCGTTATTGCAGAATATAAAGCACCCAAAATCACAACACAGGGCAGTTTATACAGAGCCAGTTCACGGAGTGTATCAGCAAATGCTCTACATACATTACAGGCTAAACAGGGTTTTTGTGGACAGATTTAAGAGTGCAGGCGAGCGAGTCAGCGGCTGGGACAGCAGGGGAGAGCACCGGCCAGATGGGAAAGCACGTGGGGGGCAGCGATGCCAGCTGCGGGACCCTGTGTGAAAGGGATGCACACCGGCATCGAGGAGCAGAGACGGTTGGAAATAAGGTGGAAAAGGAAGGATAAGGAGGAAGAAGGTGATTTTGAATGGGGTTCAGAAATGAGGAAGCCTTTGCCAAAGGACAGCATGGTCTTAGAGCCCACAGGATACAAAATCAGAAGGTCTCAAAATATATCTGTAAATGAAGAAGCATCACTGAGTCAGAGTGTTTCTATTGAGGTCCCACAATGACCTAATTTCTTGGGCCTAAATCAAGCTTCATTTATCAATGACCTAAAAGAAAACAGACAATCATTACACTCAGGTTTGATACTACAGTGGGGTGTGAGAGCTCACCCAAGACACTGAGATGGTCTGTAAGTGTGGCACAGGAAGATAATATATATTTCAATACAGCTCAGTGTACAATCTAAGGGAAAAAATGTCACTGTGCTTGGGACAGATGAGAATGAGACAATCTGAATGAAAAGCTGCAGGGCTCTGAGTGGAGGGGCAAGCACATCATAAAGGATGGTAGTAAGGAAAGGAGAGGAAAGCAATAGTCCTTCCTGACTGTCCAGTAAATGAGTATTCCTAAAATAGATAGGAAAAATAATTAACTCCGAGAACAATCAGTGAAGAACGTTGTGGCTTTTCTCCCACTGGCAAATGTGAAAGGGAGCCTGGATATTTTTCCTGAAAAAAATGCACTAGCTCGTGTATTAGAATGAACTACTGGGAAGGAGGCAGAGACTAACTTATGAAAAAATGGTGTTTTTCCCAGCAAACCTAAACCTTACACAGCCTTAGAATGAATCAAGACCATAATGATCTGAGGTAGAGAGCACCTAGTGCCAAATGCCCTGGTTCACCTGCTAGAAAAGAGAAAATTATTATTTTAGCACAAGGCTCTTTTTATGGTACTTTAAAAAATTCCTTCTGCATGCTTTCTACACCAGCTTAGTTAGCAATTGTTTAAATTTAAGTCCAGATAATTGCACGAACTGTGCTGTGTGTCAGTGGAAACATTAAGAAAGAGATTAAAAAAGCATCTCTAAATGTATGCTTTATGCTTGCAAATGTATTCATTTAATATTAACATAAGACTAAATGCTGGATGCACTTTGACAGGCACAGAGGCTTTTCATTTGGGTGTCCACTGGCTGTCTTTTCTGAAATAGGTGACGGAGTTATCTTGAACATGAGGTGGAGTAGAAAGGAGACATAAGAAATTACTTGTTACACTTTAAAAAAAAAAAAAAAAAAAGAAAAAATCAAGTACCAGGATGATAGGTATGGCACATACATAATTTCTGCCTTGAACAACACGTACCACAAGGCTCTGTTCCCTCACTGCACTGCTTCAGATGAAGTCAGTGGAACAACTGTCTTGAGCAAACAGACAAACATTGACATCCTGTGATAAAAAGGAACACATACACCAAAACTACAGATCCAAATGACAATCAAGGATGTGACAAATAAACAAAGAGACATGAATTATGTATCATACCTCCATCGTTGTCCAGGTTATCTCCACACACCATTTCCATGACAACGTTACATCCTGAGCCACTCCAGCCCACTTGACAAACACAGTGCCATCCGTTCTGATCAAGAGTGCACCTCCCATTTCCATAACAGAGACCTGGGCACCCATCTAGAAAAGAAAAATGTAAAAAAGAAGCCTTCATGGTGGAGTTTTCTTCTCTTCTTTTACGGTTACAATTATTCTTTAACATTCTTTCACACAGTATTATACTTGCTGCCTTCAAATAATCACAGCTCCGCTGCAAGCCATTTATATCTTTGGCCAAACAGGGAAAAATCCTCATCCTGGTCCCTCCTTTTGCTTGTCCAAAAGTCACTTCTCAGTGAGGAATGAGGATTTTTTAGTGTGTAACATTTTGTGTGCAGGAAAAAAGTAAGTAAACTTATAAGAAGATATTTATCAGTCTGCCGTGTCCATCTCTTTCTCTACTTACTGAAAAATAAGTTGTAGATCACAAAGGAAGGTATATGCATAATCAATGTTTATATAAAAGATATACACGGAAAATATTGTTTAAATGACAAACTGGCATTTGTGGACATAATCCTACACACTGCAGGGAGTGGAGGTGACCTTTTTATTCTGTTCATAAATACTCAGCTGACAGAGAAAAAACCAATTTGATTTATGCCACAACCCCTTCCATAGAAGGCAAATGAGAGAGCATTTCCTTCCAACGGCCACTTCCACTTCCTCCACATTCTAGCCAATTCAAACATGGCAAACACCTTCATGGCTATGATTCTAAATAAAACTGGAACAATGACTGTAGCATCCTCTGGATCATATACTTGCAAACTCTGAATCAATAGGAATTTGGCCATTCTCAGCTAGATCTCTTGCCTGTGAGAGTGAGAGAGGAATTGTCTCTTGGATGTGTGTGCTCACGTCCATCTGCTTGCATTGTTTAGTGCCAGCTCAGACATTTGTCAAATCCTCACCATGTCACACACGGAGCCAAAGGAAAATAGATGAAGCTCAGCAAAAAGCTTAACAGTGCAAGTGGCATCCCTTCTAAGAGGGCTCCTTCCTTCTTCCCAGCATGGACATACAGGAATGGAAAGCCCTTCTCTACTTTATAGTGAACATCAACACGTATGTGTGAGAGGCAGAGAATCTGTACGGCTGGTCGGTCAGGTTGTAACTCACAGCCCAGCATGCAACACGTTTCCCAGCAACTTTACATCAACCCCTCAGCACAGTTTATCAATCACATCTGCAAACAGGGAGATCGGAGAGTCTGACCCTCTTGCTCGGAATTGCAGGAGATGGGTGCAATGTTTTCTCACACTGGAATTCTGGAAGTTGCTGCTTTAAAATAGTGTGAGGTTGGCAACCACCAGATATGCTATAAAAGCCCATTATTTCAGGGAGTTGAGGGAAAGGGGAGGATGCGAGAGCTGTTCTGGGTAATGGGGATGCTTTTCAATGTCAGTTCACTGTCCTGCTGAGTTAATACACGACTGTATTTTGCTGCTGTGTGTGGTTATCCTCTAACACTATAAATGTAATCAAATGAATGCCTACATGTTTTTGTTATTATCTAATTTTGAAGAAATAAAATAATAAATGCAAAATAAACACCCAGATATTTCTGGAATATTGGTTAAGTTGATATCTCAGCTAGCAGCATTTTTGCAAGGGGCATTGTGCATCATTGCTCCGCACAGCACGGTGAGGACTGAGGGACTGCTGCCAAACGCAGGGACGGTGCTTGTGCTGACATGAGCAAGCAGGACCCGCGGCAAGGCAGGGAAATTAAATGAACAGCACCAGACATAAAACAACATCAAATTTAGCTCTTGTATAAAATGATTTGAAGAGAACTAGATTATATCTTCTTGTATCAAATGATCTGAAGAGAACTATATCATACCTAGCCTAGGCAGCTCTTAAAGAGGTGTGCTGCTCTACCAAAGGAACACACTTCAAGCATCAATGACAAATAATATGAAGATTTTTGTTCTCATGGAAGACAGGATCAACACGATTTGGAGCAAGTCCTCAGCTCCGTCATTACTTTGGAACGGTGAGAGCAAAAATCCGATTTGCCTAACATAGCACATCAGATGGCCACATGAAACATACTTATATTGCTCTAACTTTGCTAATGAGCGGAGCACACTGTTAAAAACTGCATTTTTATTTCTGTAAGTCTCTGTGTGCATATATGTCTCCATAAACAAAGGTTTTTCTCTCTTCTGGCAACTTAGCAGTACAGAAGCTCAAATAAAACAGGTAACACAAACCACTCCATTCCCAATACTTTTGTATCTTTGCATTATTCTTTCACAATTCTGATACGAAAAACTTACCTCGAACAGCATCTAAGTAGTGAGCTTAAAAGAGAAAAGAACAAGACTGAGATGAACTTCTGTACCCAAATGAAAATACAGACACTGACTGCTTATGCCTTGCCACCTGTTGGTTAGCTATAAAGCGTCTCCCTCTCACTGCAGTCAGATCTATTCCTGCTACAGTGATCAAAACACACTGCGTATGTGACTGCTCTCCGTTTGATGACAAGCATGCAGAGGACAGCTTGGGCCATTCCTGGCAGTGCCTACAATGTGGAGAGCAGTTCTATTGATCTTCTTAATCATTATGGTCCTTTCTCGATTTGCTTTACACAATCTTTAGAAAATTAAGCTGTTCCTCCTTCACAATCCTAATTCTTGATTTAGCAAATATAATTCAGTAAATTCTAGAGCCAGAGAATGAATTATCTTAAAATGACCAAGATAAAGATAAAGCTTTCATTTTTTTCCAAGGAGCAAGCATGAGAGCTTATGCTGCTTATCTCTGAAAAGTAGACACCCTACTATTACAAACAATTAAAATGTTCATGAATAATCTTGCTTTGGGACATTTTAAGGAGAAACAGTATCAGAATTTGCAAAAACCTGTTGTATGTCATTAAAAATATAACTATTACATTTGTATAGTAGAGTAATGACTTCTAAAAAGATCTGAAAGTTTTACCTCACTAGGAATGTTGTTAGAAGCCAGCTATAGAAAAGCCACCTCTAGTTGTAAGTAAAATATGTAAATCCTCAGACACGAAGACAAGAGATTTAATGCAAGAATTACTTAACGTGAATAATAGCTTCATCCCCTCACATCTTCTATTTCTTAAACATTTTTTACTTTCCTGGCTCAAAGTTCACATATGAACACAACCCAAAGATATGTTAGGACTGAGATATCTTTCTTTCCTGTGTTTTTTCAAAAAAATTTATTCATCAATGTTATTTCCTCTAAACAGAAAGCTGCAGTAAACTGCTATTCTGTGGGACAAGCAGAGACATCTCTTTACACCTGGACAGATTCTGGGTCCCTGTTTTTCCAAAATTACTTGAATCAGACTGATGGCTATGGCAGATCTTTGTATAACTGGTTAAAATTTTACGTATGTTATTTCTAGGGATATAAAACAGCCTTACCAATGGTGCAGTGGTCCCCTTCCCATCCAGGGCTGCACTCACACTTCCCGTCCTTGCACTGGCCATGCTCGGCACAGTGAGAGTGGCAGGTTCGTTCTTCACAGGTTGGTCCCACCCAGCCCTCTTCACACTGGCATATCCCTCTGGAACAGACACCGTGGCTGCCGCAGTCCAGGGTACACAGCTCTGCGCGGGATGACAAAAATACATCATCTGGAACAGTAGTTTCATACTGCAAAGACTTTGCACTGATACTAAATTTAATCAATTCTATACTAATATCACTAATCAATCGGATCAGATATGGGATTTCATCACCCGGTACAGACCTTACACAATCTGGGTGCCTCTTTCTTTAGCAGTTACTTGCAAGACCATTTATTTGGTTGGGGTTGAGAATGCAAAAACGATGGCTTTGCATACGGTAGGGCAATGGGTCTAAAGCAGACAAACAACGGCACAAAAAGTCCATATCTTTTGACTGATTTCAGCCACGACCTTTAATAACAGCACGCCACTTCTGTTCACAGATCCCACCAGCTCAGTTCTGAAATCTCTTAACTTTTTTTCATTCCCAACTCTCATGAGTCAACTGCTAAGAAACCACAAAAGCTGTTTCGGGAAGACGGGAATACCGCCTTCATTGCACTCAGAACAATTTCTCTACCTGGCCATTGTAGAACGCCACTTACGGTGAAGTGGAATGAAAGTCCCGAATTGTTTCAATACATCACAATATGCCAATTGCAATTCTACTGCCACTTAGACTAAAGTTGTTCTGTGAAAAAGAATAGCTTCATTATAAAAGGGTTCTATGGAGTTCGAATTTATTTAGAATAATTAGTGTCAAGAGACAGAATTTTCTTGTTATTCTGCAATTAACCTGCCACAGAAATGTTACCTCCTTCTTCCTCTCGGAAAGCAGCTGATAGCACTACAAGCGTAAGCCAAATAATCGTGTCTGCTCTGATTTCAAATGTCACTGTTACATATTTAGCTGTAGCAAGATTCTTCCCTTGACAGATTTTAAACAATGATCATTTATAGCTTGGAACTATTGTGTATAAACATTCTTAAAAACATTTGTAGTGACAAATGCTGTCACTGTATATATCAAGCGAAGTTTTTAAAGTTTAAATTGAAATCTTATACATTCCAATCATTTTAACACAAAGAAAAAAGGTTCACAGAAATGGAGCTGTGCAGTGACATTGCAGATGTGCCAGGCTCTGTCCCAAGTTAGAGTCTAGCCCTTATTTTTGCCAACAGCCAGGGTGACAGCACAGAGTGCAATTGAAAGAATTATTAACAAATGGAAGAGCATGGTCAAACTCAAAATTACCTTCAGAAGCAGAAGGCATGGTAAGGAACTTAAGATAAAATTTAGTAAAAGGAACTGTGAAGTACCATCCTGAGGAATTGAAAATCAGCTACGTAAAAAAAAATAATTAATTTTACTATTCAGACAGGAATTTCTATTATACTGGAGTACAAGATAAACATCCTTGTCTGATGATATTCCTGCAAAAGAGTGAGACAAGGAAAGAGACTGCTCTGACATATTCAAACGAAAAACTGTGCTGAGCCTGGGGCATGATCCCTTAGAAGGGCTTGATTGCTGCCTGCTGATCACGTATTAATCTAATGATTCATGCCTTGGACTGCCTACCTGGAGGAACTGGGTAGGATTTTTGCCCCCTTGCTGCATCATTTGGCTTGGCTTTTTTGTTTTGTTACTTGTTTGTTCTTTGGAAACCTGGGAGACCGCCCAGAGGAATACAGGGAGGACTTGCTTTGTAATGTCGTTAGTATTAATGTTGCTCAGATACTTGCTCCTATGATCAGGAACTAAACTGATCCCATCAGATCTGGGATCACAGAAGAATCACCCCCAGGGCAGACTGGCAGAGGACCACTAGAATTATTTTAACCTATCTTTATAGCTTTGGGCATGGGCTAACTCCTGAGAATTATATCTAACAAATTACCTGCTACTTCAAGGATTTAGGCTGCTAGAGGGATGCCTTTGATCTCCCCTGATCTCCCTCTAGTTCATTATGATTATTGCTTTTGGTATTTTACTATAAGTGGCAAAGATTGTTAAGAGGATTTTAAGAAATATTCCGCAGCTTACACTATTCTGGAGTAAGTGGATTTTTTTTTTTTTTTAACTCTTCTGGATTGAGTGTTTACTACATTTTTTTTTTTTCTCTGGACTGGCTTAGTTCAACTGACGCCAAAACTCCAGGGAATGTTCTAGGCATCACTATACAGAAGCGGCAATATAGGTTGGAAAGGCTGAAGTGCGGAAACAAAGTGATCCATAGAGCTTCCCATCGTGTCAGCAGCTCTAGCAGCTCCCATCACTTCCCTGCCTGTAAATAAATCAAAGAACCAGCTGTGGAAAACCTTGAACATGTTCCCACACATGGCATGCACTCCCGCCTCACCTCTGGCTGTCTACCCAGCAGAGTCTGATCATGACAAACTCATCTTCCAAAGAAGCAAAAGAAAAAGCAGCACAGAGCCAAAGGCAACATAGCGACATCCCTACCGTAGGGACACAGATCTTGCACATATTTCTATTTGACGACTGCAAAATTAGATGGATCTTAAAATGACTGAAAGTTTTCTTCTGATTTCACACAAGGAATAAATGCTTAAATATTATTTAAATTCAGATAAATGCAGTGGAGACACAAGATTTCCTGTCCCATCAAAAAAAACTATCCTAGGCCAGTCAGTACACAGTCTTCACTCACAAAGCTCCTTTTTAAAAAAAATTCTATTTTCCCACATGAGATCATACACAACCAAACAAATTTTCCTTTGTTTTTCGCCTATTGGAATACAGTGGCTTCTTCTATCCCAGCCACATTGTCTTGGAAAGACAACACAGCGGCACAAGTTCCAGACCACAGCCTGGCTCTGTGTGATAGGAAATGTTGGGTTAGTTGTCCTGCACCTGGTTATTCAGTTTTCGCACCTCATTTCTGCCAGCAATCAGGGCAGAGTAACCAGATACTAGAAACTCCATAAAAAGTGCTACAAAAAAAAAAAAAAAAAAAAAAAAAA
>WKFP01014254.1:21786-107329 GCA_011057875.1 Pterocles orientalis
AAAAAAAAAAAAAAAAAAAAAGTGCGTGTCAAACCTGCCGTGGGAAAGCAATGCCAGGATGATCCTACCTAGCTTTTGACTTTCCTTCTAGTAATGCATTTCCCTCCCCACATATTTAATCTAAATCTTCTTTGATACAAATCAAAACCAATTCTGTAAGCACCAGATGTAATGAAACCTGGCTTCTCAGTTTGGACCACGCACTTTCCTCAGTTACCCTCATCGTCCTGCTGCTCAGCCCACTCATGCCTCATGGTTACCGAGGGCAAGCTTGAGACTCACTTTTGTCTTGGTGATTTAATATAAGGCTTCAGAAATGCTGTTTACTGTGACAATGTTTTCTTCTGCCATGCAAATGAGACATTCTCCCCAGACTTCTCACTCAAAGCAAGGGAAATCAAGCCTAACGTCATCCTATTAATGCTGTGGCAGTACATGCTGGTTTAATCAGTGGCTAATTCATACAACTAAGATTAAAAAAAAAAGCATTATCAGTTGAGGTTGTTCTGTTTTAAAATGCAAAACAATTCCTTAGCTCCTCCTGTAGATAAACAAGTACAGACATATCAGCACAGCAGGGAGCCACATTAGCATCGGTGTTTGTATCCAGAGCCTGGATTTCAACAGCAGACTGGACAAAATGAGATAATCCAGTGAGCGGACACTGACCAAATGCAACGGCACTAAAGTACCTTGAAATAGGTAAATAGCTTCAAACAAAGATGAAGTGGTAAAAAATTCAGACAGCACTGAAGTTGGACAGCAAGTCAGCTGTCATGAAACTGTTCTGCTCAATGGAGCATCTTCCTCCTCCTGCAGCAGTTGGTCCTACAGGACTCAGAAGCACCCCAAAACTCAGTGGGTACTCCACAGGGGGTAAAGAAGGGAGGCAGGTAACAAGAGGTTATAGTTTGAATTAGAAAAGTCTTGTAGGCTTACAAAAAACCCTACTCTCCTCTTTGTCACAGTTCAGTGGGATGTACGCCCACCCAGCTTGCCAGCCGGAGCTCCAGGCAGACCTTGTGGAGTGCGGTGGGTTGAAGGCTGCCCTGTGCCAACAGATCGGATCCTCAGTAGGTGTGAATTTTCATGGGTCCCACAAAACCAACAGAGTCACCCTAATTCACGGCCCTGTTTCAGTTTCTGTACCTGTACACTTGGCAATCAAAACAAGCCTCTCTAAGGGTAGGGCTGGAGAGTTAATTTCCTTATTTTTGACAAAGCTCAGCCGTGCAGATTCACAGCAAGCAACACACTGGCAAATTGCTGGGAGCTGCCCTCAACTGACCCCTCCAGTTCCTTACAGACTTTAATGAAATAGAGTCTTTAACAAACCTAAAATTCAGAGACCTTAGACCTAACCCAATTAATGAATAAGAGACTTTAAAAATGTTCATCTCAGTCTAGAATTTTTCCTGACATGTCCTTAATTCTGAACGCTCATTAATTTTCTTGGAAGAAGGCAAATGTGAACTGTGAAGCATTATTTGTACATATTTTTGAGAAGGTGACAGATGTGTTGATCATTCCTGAGCTAATCTAAAAAGCATTAAAAATGCACTCCACACTCTTCATTTTAATTACCTAAGTCAACAATGAGTTCTTTCAAATGTGTTTTATAATAAGTTTCTACTTACGTGATATGAAAAGGGAAATTAAAGCTAAATATTTTATAATTTGTAATGATAAGGGAAGATTTAATGTTAATTTGACATGTTTCAGAAATAACTCTTAGAAAATCATGCTAAGAATACAAAACTAATGTAAACAAAAGTGGTCAAATACTACAAAAACACTGTTTTCTTCACATTCAGTGGGGAGTCTGAATAGAGTCTGAGTAGTCAGACAGGCTAAACCTTAAGTATCATATTCATAATTTTGCTATCCATTTTTTAATAAGTACTTTTCCAAAAAGATTAGAAATTAATCTATCCTGACTTTTACCCAATAAGCTTAACTGCTGGAGGCAGCAAAAAATCACCTATCTAGGCCTAATAAAGAAAGTTTTTTCAAATTAAATATACATTGCATTTAATAAGCTTGCATGATAATTTCAACAATGTTCCTGAGCTTTTTAAATTACCTTCCCACTGTGTCCTGGAGACAGCTCTGTTCCAGCTTTCATTTTCAGCAACTGACTTTATTAATATAATTTTTTATACCACAAAAAAGTTGAAAAATTTAAAGTTTCAGGAGTTGCAAAAGCACTTGAGCTATTTTTTTTTTTTCAGTAAAACCTGATGGAAAGTTGTCCCCACTAGAGAAGATTACCTGAGAGAGGGCACAACAGAGGTTTAATATAAATGCCAAGTTTTACGTATCTGTACTAGAAGAGACATTATTTTTATGGAACAGCTTACATTATTTCCCTGATTTAAACAAACTCCTTTGGCAACCTGGATGATATAACTGCATCTAATCTAGGCTTCTCCAACAGAGTCACAGAATGTCACTTAAGTGTGCAATTTTTTACATTCTTAGCCAACCACAGCTATGCCAATGAACTGTCAAGCCAGGGACAGTTTTTCTGCAGAGGCAAGACATTACACCAGCTATGCCACTGTTCAGTGGCACCTGCTCTTCAAGCCCAAGCTGGAAATCAAAGGGACTTGGAAATGTCTGCAAAACATGAATTTTGGAGTCTTTGGCTGTCAGCTGCCAGGTTTTGTGAACACGTTTCCTCTGTCAAACAGAAACCAGGTTCTTGCAAGGAAGAGGCAGCGAAGGTGCATTCCCAAGCAATGAGTGGTACACCTTCTGCCCGTCCTTCACACCCCCAGGCAACAATTGATGGGGAAATGCCACAGAACTTTATGTGAAGTTGGGTACAATCAAAATAAATCAATGTGATAGATCATCACCGAATGACTGACAACTGTTTGGCAAAAGAAAAGAAAAAAAAGAAGCTTCTACTGCTCTACTGTCAGAATACTAAAATAACACACAGCTCTGACATGTATCTACATGCATAGCCTAGTTCACCTATTTTAATGTTGATTTATAGAAAACAGAGGTGCAAAGTACTTCATATGATCACTTATTCTTCCTTGTTCCAAATTAAATAATACATGGCATCCCCTAAAAAGCTCCCAGCAACAGAAAACCTACATCAGGACTAGGCAGTCCATAGTACCACGGGCTATCTTCACAGACAAATGTTGTCTAAGTTTCTCTTGCTTCTTGTCCTCCCTATGCATTGCACGCTTATATCTGATAATGAAATACCTTAAAGGTCACCTCACAATACCACAACAAATTGTGAGTTTGAGCAGTTTGTTATATTTGTGTGAATAAATTCAAAGCAACACTTTAATTACATGAACACTGCAAAACTATTGCATTGAATTTATTCTCACATATGCATCCACAATCAGTTCCACAATCATTGTCAAAGATTCTGCTCTTGCACAAAGTGGGACTTAATGGCCCATCCCAACAAAAGACACAAAGAGTGAAATTCATCTCACCCAACTTGAGACATTTACGTCTGACACAGGTTTCTATTACAGTCTGTTATCGTAGAATCATAGAATGGTTTGGAAGGGACCTTAAAGATCATCAAATTCCAACCCCCTTCCATGGGCAGGGACACCTCCCACTAGCCCAGGTTGCTCAAAGCCTCATCCAGCCTGGCCTTGAACCCCTCCAGGGATGGGGCATCCACAGCTTCAGACTAGGATGTTTAAATTGATTCAGCTATTGATATTTATCCTTCCTGACGCTCATGAAGCAAGACACTGTAGAAGCACATAAAGCTATGTTAAGCAGAAGAGGAATGATTTTGGAAAAATTCTCAAGGAGAAAACAGGTTCTACCCCAAATTGTTTTTGCCCCCATTTCTGGCTCTGAATAACGTTAGAGATGCTCAAAAGATATTGCAACTATTTAGAGTTTTCCATGTGTCACACAAATGTGGACATTCCTTAAATATCATTCTTGTATCTTCTTGATGTCCTCTATCACTCAGACTCGTATTATGTACCTCTCTTCACTCATGATGTCACGCCTAATACCCTGTTTCCTGTCCTCTCTTCAGTAGATCTGTTGGTTTTACTATGAAATAAATTAGTGACTCCAGTAAATAAGCTTTTGGTTGGTCTCATTGGCAACTAAAAAATAGCACAGCTGAAATCACTCTAGCTGAATAACGGTTTGATCCTGGTGCTCTTCTTCCTGTTATGAACTGCATTATCCCAGGAGGTGTTCTACCACGAGGCAACAAGGTACTTCAGGAGGTCAGGTCTCCCTCAGAGAGACAAGAGTTGCAGAAAAGTGCTAATGAGTAGTCAGTGTCTTCAGAACAAAATGGGGCAATCTAAATGCCACTCAGCCCTGGCTACTATTTGGGATAATTCAGACACAATTACGGCACAAAGATCAACTATTTCTACCAAAGACAAAATTTCTCCCAAACTTCTCCATTCTCCAAACATTGTTTCATTTGAAACCCTTCTACTGTAAGCTTTACACAGAAAACCTTTCACAGCCATCTACCTACCTCTGTTATCTTCCTACCACAGACCACAACACATAAAATAAACCCACTGGAACTAAAATGCCGTATCCTCACCATTTGTTACTCAGAATGTTTCACCGTCAATCTAGTGACGGTTTTAATTGCTTTCTGGAAATAATCCTGCCATCATCTCACTGAATTTATTTCTGATGCATTAAGTACTCTATAAATAGCTCTTCTGGTTTCTGGTAGGAAGGCTGCCATTAACACTATTGTGTATCTCAAAATACATGAATGTAAACGCATTTTTTAAAAAAAAACTGTAGTGTAGCTTCTGATGACGATACACCTATCTGAAAGTCTCTTTTCCAAACTGGGAGCTTCAATTTGCTCGAAAATTTATTTGTGTAGAAAAGTAATCAGTGGACAGACAGAAAGATCCAAAGGGCAAACATAGCAGAGGTGGGGGAAATGAGAGAAACTTTTTCTCCTTCTTAGAACTTTTATCACACTTTTTTTTTTTTCAGCTTTATTTTTTATCTGATGAAGAATATTTTCTTCCTGATCCAAATCCAATTTGTATATATAGAAAACCTGACTCTTTATTGATTTTGCTGTGGTTCAAAATGGTATTTTTACAGTGCAAAAATTTAATCAATACAGCCTGATGAATCTGGACTGGTAATGGTAAACATACTAACGGATATTTCATTTCAGGCAGCCAAAGCTCTGGAAATTGATACCACTGAAAAGGACTACTCATTTGCCAGCGGGTATATCTCTGTTTACCCAGCCGTAGTACCGGTGTAAAGCAGAATACAATTACGCCGTGCTTGCCACACCAGGGACTTCAGCTGCAGAACCTGTCTCTTTCTCAGAGACGATACAGGTTGGCAGGTTGGACAAGGCCTTTGTGGGAAACGTTTAAAATAAATGAGCAGAAGTATAACCTAATAGCAAGGAAGATTAGGCTGACACAAGGGTGAGGAGACCTGCACGGTATTCTGAGTAGGACATTTTTCTAAATACCATGTCTCCCAAGTGAACGTGGAGCTTCCTTGTCCAGTTTGGTCCTGTTTTATAATTTCTCTCCACTGTTTGATTTCACGTTGCAAAGCAGTGAGATTACAGTCATCACTGGAGATTCATACTCTGACTAACAAGCTCCGAAATCCTTCACAATACACAGCGCACCACAAAAGGAAACGCTGTGCAACGTCTACCTTGTTCGATATTTTATTTGATCAGGAGACTAGTAAGAAAGCTGTCCAGAACAATCTGTCGTGAGCAGTAATGAGTGAGATGACAGCTATGAAAGCGATGCCTTTGTGTTCACTCACAGAGGGGAAAACGCAATCCACGGTTCCTCGGGCTGAAAAGCCAGTTGTGTAGGAAAAATGGGAAACCTGTTGAGTAAGTGACAGACCACGAGAATGAGGAAGGCATGAGGCCTACGATAACGATGAGAAACATGGAGAACAACAAAATGGCTTTGTAGGGAAAAAGGAAACACGCAAAGAGATGGCTCAGTAGGTACATTTAATAAAGCTGTCTCACAGGTACAGCCTGAACCAATAAAGCATCAAAAGAAAATAAAGATCTGGAGACACCTATTTTGAGCAAAGGTTCACCAGATTGCCTGAGTGGATCACGATACATCTTTATACCAGCACTAAATCTTTCAAGGTACACAGAAGTACTATTATTGACACTGACTAGAGCTCTGCTAAGAGCATAAACTTTCCCACGATTTATTTAATCAGCAAATTTCATAGAATCATAGAATAGTTTGGGCTGGAAGGGATCTTTAAAGGCCATCTAGTCCAACCTCCCTGCAATGAGCAGGGACATCTTCAGCCAGACCAGGTTGCTCAGAGCCCTGTCCAGCCTGACCTTGAATGTTTCCAGTGACAGGGCATCTACCACCTCTCTGGGCAACCTGTTCCAGTGGTTCACCACCCTCACTGTAAAAATTTCTTTCTTACGCCTAGTCTGAATCTACCCTCTTCTAGTTTAAAACCATTACTCCTTGTCCTACTGCTACAGACCCTGCTGAAAACTCTATTCCCACCAATCAATTTGTATCACAGCGAAGACTAATATGAGAGATTAAAAGTCATTACTACCTTCTAAGTGACATCTCAGGTTCACTATCAAAAGCAAAATCAGCTGAAGAAGCTGGCCTCGCTTCCTCTCTTTTGAGCACAAATAAGCAGTTTCTTGGACAAACTCAACAGCCAGGCGTGACAAGCTCTCTCCCAAAAGCAGGGAGTGCAGCCTCAACTGGCAAAAGTCACCCGGTGCTCAGCGACTGACTCTGAACGCTGCCTACACGGACAAGGAGCAAACATTTCTATGTTCATTGCTGCTTTTGTGAAGATGAGTACAGGCGAGATGAAGCAGCTCCCAGTAAATAAACCATAACTTCCCCTGTGTCAGCAGCACAAACAGAAATAGCAACACGCATCTGGCAGCTGCTGTTCTGCCTTGTCGCTGCTAA
Source organism: Pterocles orientalis (assembly GCA_011057875.1). NCBI lineage: Eukaryota > Metazoa > Chordata > Aves > Pterocliformes > Pteroclidae > Pterocles > Pterocles orientalis. Next base: position 28,743 of record WKFP01014254.1, read on the forward strand.
AGCAAAGACGCAGCTCATGACTTGCATTTTTCCTGCACCAGGGAGAAGCAGCACCTTGGGCACACGACCCTGGATTTCAAGTGAGCACTGCTATCACACTCCTCCATGTGCCTGCTACAACTGCAACAGTACTTTGTACATTTTAAGAAGTCAACGAGTGTCCTTTATTATTTTGCTTGTACTCTTCCTTCTACACTGCCTACATTTTTCCCCTAACTCATCACTTCTCCTTAGTCCCCATGCAAACTCTGCTTTGCTGAGGCACTTGTGTTATTCCCAGGACATGCAAAATCCAAATATGCCATGTGAACAATCAGCTTTCTGCAGTCCATCACAAAATTATTTTGGATCACAAGGCGATAGATACTACTTTAATAATCTGTTTGTAAAATAGCCAAGGCTTTGTAAACTGAAGAGCAATATGCCTGAATGCACACTGCAGCTACGACACACAAGGAGTCTTTGTTCTATCACCACTGAAATGTTCTTGCATAATTACTAGAAATCTAATTTTATTTAAAAAGTATTACTTGAGCCTAAACATTTAACCAAAAAACAGCTTTATGTTAAGTTCTCATTACTTTCAAAACAGATCTCCTGGACCTGGCCTAGCACAGGTGGACACTTCCTGGACATGAAGGACTCCCTGCAGAGAGGTGAAGCCAGGCACACAGAGAGGAAATTCCCTGCTGGGTACCTGGAAGGCAGGATAAACAGGACTATATTGCTGTCACCAGAGCTACTTGGGTATCTTGCTCCTGGATAAGGGAAGAGCTGCTGGGCAGAAGTGTCTGAAATTGGGTCTGTAGATTCCATCCAGAGGAATAAGTAACACCTGCTCATGGGTTAGACCAGGATGTACAAAAGCTGACATCAGTGAATTAAGTTTACACTCGAATGAGGGATATTTCCAATAATCGCTGAATGAGGTGAAGACAGCAATAGATTAAGAATCTTAATTTTCAGGAGGAAAAAGGGAAGGAAGGAGCCATTATTTTTGGCATATCTGCAAAATAAGCAGCAATCAGCTGAAAAACATCCCAAGTTTCCTCATTGTATATCTCATACCCTTGACTTATCCTATTTCTTGAATCAATATATGACTACATCAGGTATTTCTGGTTCCCTCTGGACTGAGTTCAACATGCAGGAGAATTAATTTCTATTGGAGTGCTTCTTCACTGCCTTAAATTTCTCATGTTTTAAATTCTCCAGCAACACATATTAAGTGTTCCAATCTTGAACTACTAAGTTTTTAATAGAAATCTTGCTCACCAGATATCTTTTTGCAAACTCTTGCAACTCTACACGAGCTACAAATCAAACCAGTCACACATTGTTTTTTTTTTCTTTTCAATGAAATATACAGTAGTAAGAAGAGTCTTTCTACAATGTCAGACAATGTACAGCAGGGGAAATTTCAATCATCCTTTTAATTAGCAGAGCAGTAACAGCCAAAGCTCCTCACAAATTAAAGAAAAAGGACAGTTAGACAAAGTCTAATGAAGTAAGTCCATCATTTCTTCAGAACAAAACAATGAAGGATGGTTATAGGGTAATTAAAAAGACCTTGAGATTTCTCTAAAATAGAGAGTGGAGTAGAAGTACCAACATGGAGCAGAGTAGCCTATAGAAAATTCATGACAGATGACAGCACGTACTGAGGAAATTTCAAGGCTATTTGCACTGCTGTGACTTGTTTGTACTGAATCTCCTTGTCCTTGGCAAATCAGAATGACTGACACCTGTAATTTGCAATTTCCTAAACCTGAAGAGTTTTCTGATTGCGATGAAATGGTTTCACCTAATTATTTTTTCAAGTTGCAGTTTTTGATGTTTAATTTTGAAACCAATTTGAGATGTCTTGAACTACATTAATATACTGTATTATGCCTTCATTTCTTTTTGAAGCACTTTCCTTTAAAAATGCATACTTCTAATGATTTTTAAATTACTCTACTCTGCACATATCAATTTACAACAATTACAACATTTTGCATTTTTCAGGGCACTTCAGTTTTAGAGAGGTTTTATGCTTCGCAAGATACTGAAGGAAGAGGCTGCTGTTCCATTTTTAACCTTTGCGAAATTACCACCAATCTTGCTAGAGAGAGCTCAGCCTAAAATAGATATGCTAAATATATACCATCTCCATATAATCATTTTAGGATGAATGTTTTTGTGACTATGAACTGCCAGTATTCTTTTCCCAATCATAATTAGGTTGCTTCAGTGGTATAAATGGATTCAGTGGAATTATGACAAATGTCCTGGAGTAAGGATGATGGAAACTGGCCTACTTTGAATAGAGTCTCGAGAAACGAATACAGGACAGGATGTCAGAAGCACCAGCTCTGTCACCGATTTCATTAGTTTTCAGTCTATAATATTTTAGACATAGTGCTGCAATTAATTAGCAACTCAGGGCTGGATTCTCACCTGAAACACACTGGGACTGCACAGGTGGCATCACTGCAGTTACACTAATTTATGCTAGCTAAGGCTCTGCCCCCCCCGAACAATTCTGCCATCCATTTTCTCTTGATATTTCACTCCCTTAGTCCCAAGGCTCCATGTCGAATGTGTCAGTCTGAGAACAGAAGATGAGTTGGGTTTTTTTTTTTTTTTGGTTTGTTGATGCTGCACCTTCAATTAACCAGAGCATCCCTTCTACCTGACACTAGTAGTCAGTACTCACAAGTTTGATCTTGTCTTTCTGAAATGCACAGCCTACATGCCTCAAAGGGAGATCACTCATTAACATCAAGAGATTTTGGATGACAGCCTATAAATAAAGCAACAAAGATCCACCGACAGTAAGTAGAAAGTTGACTATACTCAAGTCCTGGTGATATCAATATCAAAATAGTGTACTATTAGTCTTCCATCCCATGGTATGAATTTATTATCCACGCAGTAAATCACCCCTACGCTACACAGGTCAACTATGCCATATGTTGAAGGTCTGAATAATAATAATGGATTTTCAAATACAATCATTACAGGATTTAGTGGGATGTAATGATGCTGAGGCTCTCAAATAGGCCAAGGATAAAGTACGTGTACTGAAAAAGGTTTCACAAAAAGTATTTCATCATCAGTCTCACCTGGAACAAAGTATGAAATTTCCATTCTCTGTTCACATCTTTTAGAGGAGGGGGGAAACTAAATGAGAAACAGAACCCAATCTCTTGTGCATCTCCCTTGGGCATGTCCACCGTCAGTGGCTAAATCAGTAACAGCCAAATGTCTTTGGACATTTTTGTGCGACTTGCCAAATGATGACCTAACTAGGAAAACACTAAAACTCAACGAGCAAAGTGATAAACAAGATAGTAAGGAATTCAAACACTGAATACTGACATTTATATTGTGAATATTATAATGGGGTTTTAATTTTCAATGCTTTGCATCAGAAAAGTATTTGTTTTTCCACAAACTACTGATTAGAGAGATAAAATCACTTGGTTTGTTTGACAGCATGAGCTAAAGCCATTACAATGTTTGATTACCACTGTGTGGTAGGTGTGGCTGCTGGGGTCAATGTCTTGGGACAGTGGGGAACTGTAAGAGTGCTGTTGCTGTTTCTTCTTGTCTTGGAAACACTTTGGGAATCAAAATGGTGGAAAGACAGCTCTCCTTGGAGGTGTCTGTGGACCTCTGCTTGAGATCAACTTTGCTTGGCCCAAACAGCTGTGCCTCCCTTACTTTTAGGCAAAAGTGGACACAACTCTCCTCATTCCTCGTACAGTGCAAAGTGAAGACTGCAGAAAGTGAGACGGATGACTGTTCAAGGGACAGTTGACTAAAACAACTTAAAGAAATAAGTTACTACAGAAGAAGACACTGGAACTGTGTGCATATTTTCAATGTTACACCACAGGTAAAGGAAGCAAGCAACGTCCGCTCAGACCAGCAGGAAGGAAAGATTCAATTACCTTACCTGAATAATGACTGCAGCACTGATCCTTGAAACTGGAATGATAACGGCTAAGTCCAAGGCACAGCATTTGGAAGAACTCAGCTGGAATAACTCTGTGCTGCTTCTCTACAAATGTCTGACATTGGTATAATTTTGAAGCAGTGAAAGCTGTAGCTTGTTTTTGACCTTCAATGTTGAAGCCAGTTGGCAAATTGGCAAAACAGACTAATCCATCTCCATTGTGGTAAACACGCGTCAGTGTATAATCATATAGAACAATTAAACCACTTTGATCTTATCCATATAACATCAAATCTTAGGTACAGATAGAACGTAGGTGATTTTTTTTCTCCTGATGTCAGGTATGGCTATAGAAAGAATAACTAACAATGTTTTGGGTTTGGTTTTGATTTTTTTTTTAAATTGGTGTAGATCCTTTAGTATTTTCAGAATGAACTTCAGACGATGATGCCCTAAATTGGGTAAAAGAACGAGAAGCATATCATCTTTCTGTTTCAACACTAGCTGACAGGAAGAACCTTTACAAAGAGGTGCATAGTTGCAAGGCAAAACCTGAATGAAAATGATGCGATCTTCAGGACAGGCAAACTGAAATCTGAGGGAAAAAAAAGAAAATTTCTTTTCATGGAAATTCAATATTGTAGGGTAGAAAGAGGCCAAACATGTCTGTAACAGATATCCAGCTAAGAATGTTGAAAGGATGGATCTTAACAGAGCTGAATAAAAAGCCAACATAGGTTGTGTCCTACAAGTATGTCTTACAAGTAGTGTAGGATTGCAATACTAATGTCTGAACAACTTTCAAACCACGCTGAGCTGCTCTTATTGGGAGCCAATCCAAACATGAGGAAAACATTTCTCGACAGCTCTTTTGGAATTCTGTAAGATCTCAAGGATGGCAACCAGCCATCAAGAACTTTGGATCTAGGAGGAGTATCTGGAGGTGGTGCAGTGAGATCAGTTTTCAGCTGTCCACAGGTCAGAGCAGAGACTATGCCGGACATCTGTATTAAGTAGACAAGCCAAACCTGGCTTGGACAGTGTGGAACTGTAACAGTGTTGTGGCTCTTTTTCTTTTGGTCTTGGAAACACTTTGGGAACCAAAGCAGTGCAAAGAAAGTGAAGAGGTCTATGCTGCACTGGAGCAGGACCCTGGCCTCAGGCCTCTCATGGTAACAGTAAGATCACGAAGCACTTCAGAATCACCACTCTGCTATAAGCTGGTGTAACGGCAACATCAGGCAGGAGAGGATGTGTGATTTTGGCAGCAAGCATCTGCTCTCCCTAGCTCGTAGCTGTTAACAGTATGCTCCTGTGCAGCAATGCTACAAAGGTGCCCAATTGCCAACTAATCCTCATACATTTAAGATGCTCAAGCTGATAGGTCATGCAGGACACTTTAACTAGAGCAGTAAGTCAGATGGATTCTGCACTGGTGGTTAATTCAGTGCCACACAGCTTTTCTCCACAGCCATAATGTAAGAAACATCTCTAATACTGGGGTTTTTTTGGATAGAAGAGTAATCTTGAACTCTGATCGCAAACTAGGGCTGCCCTAGTTACACCAGCCTTTGTAGTACAGATGTTGTCTGTCGAATTATTCTATTCTATTGAATAAATAAATTCCTTAAAATCATACATAAGGCCTAAAGGAAAAGGAAGACCTTTTCAGAAAAAGCACTGCAAAAATTCAGTGGACAACCTAAGAGGTTGTTAGCTGCTGACCCAAAAAAGGGGATAATGACAGAATTCATTTTCCTCTGCAGAAGCTTCCAAGACAGACTTTGCAATGCTTAGGTGGAACACAGCTGTGGTCTCCTCATTTTCATAGTCCCTTTAGAGACCATGTCCCATGTGAGGGGAGGACTAGAAATAAATCCAATTCACTCCATTCATCTGTGCTTTTGTGCATGTGCTCCCTCGATATATCTTATGTTTAACGATATCACATTTCACCTGTTTTAAACTAGCCACTTCTTACCAACCAATTAATTCACTCATGTCACAGTTCAGTGTTCGTTGTATCCAAACATCCTCCACATGCAATTTAATGTAGAATTTGATCTGAACACTCCAGTAGATCAGTACATTGTCTTTATACAGCAGAAGAGCAAGTACATACAATAGCAAGTAACTGCTTGAATGATCAGGCCATACATCCTTAGCAAAATGGCAAGTGTGAAAAATGAAACCGCTTCATAAGAAACACAGGAAAGATGAGTTAGTTAAGGTGTAGATATCTTTTGTCTTTCTTTGACCTTTTGATATTTAAGCTTGGAATTTCAGTGTTCCCTTGATGGAATCTTTTTATGAAGCAATAGGAAAAGAAAAACGAATATTTTATGTGGTCAGTCATACTTCCCAAAAGGACTACCCAAAACCCAAGAAATACAGAGGTTTTTTTTTTTTCTGGCATTATTCTTATTGTGGAAGTGGAGATAGAGATAGGGAGAGAGAGAAAGAAAAAAGGGGAGGGGGGGTGGAGAGAGAGAGGTATGTGTATGTAGCATTATGGGAAAAAAATGATTCAAAATACTGGCTCTTTTTATAAACAGTAATGACAAAAATAATGAATTTGACCAAGAATTTGACAATCTTTCACCTCACAGAAAGAAACACCATTGTAACACTTTTTAACTATTCAAACTGGGAGTAGAAGGTGCACTTTTTAGCAGAGAGGGTCAGACACAACTGAAACAATTTGCCTAAGGACATGGTACACTATCTTTCATCTTCAGTCTGTGTGTGAAGGTTGGATTTTTAAAAACTAAACAGATATTATGAGTGTCAAGCAGAAACCAAAGGATGTTTGTGTGTTTTTTTTTTTTTTGGTACACATCCTACAGAAAATCAAACAGCCTGAACACCATGGTCTTTTCCAGCCTCAAGAATCCAAGAATGATTCCAGGTCTCAGGCTGGGGCTCCAAACATTGGTAATCCTTCAAGATGGGCGTGGGTCATGCTGTCACCCTCCATCTCTGTTCCTTCATGTCCACACCGATGTCTGCCTTTGCCCAGTCTGCCACTTCTAAAAAGGAATTTCTTAGTGTTTAAAGAGCTGGGCAGGTAGGGGAAGGTATCTTAGAGATGGTTCATCCCTCTTCAGGTGGGCCACAGTGTATCTGGAATAATGTACTCAAAAGCAGTCTGGCACCTTTGTTACTGCTCCTTTTAAAATGTACAGCAAGATATATTAATTTCTATTTAGGAAAAACATAAAATAATTTATCTGTTATTTTGAAGGTATTTGGAATTTGCTTGGGAAAGCAGAAATCATTAGGACAGGAGCCTATACGCTTCAGGGCGATACAGAAAGGCAAATTTTCACAGTACTGGCAAAGATGTGGTACAGAGATGGTTGGAAAGTGCCTCAAAGCAGGCTGAGAGACTGCTCATCTACCAGTTGCAAAGCTTTCCTTGCTGTCTGGTTCTAGACGAGCAGTATGTGGTCTACCCTTTTCATCCATTTCATCGTACAGAACCTCATGATTTTTTTCCATTCGCATATGACAGCTTGTTCATTCTGACCTTGTTAACCTACTCATCCGATGTCTTCCTCCCTCACTAAAATCAAGCTTTACTTCCAGCATGCACAGCAATCACTGATCCCAGGAAGAAAGTCTCAAGCGCAAATGAACATCTATACTTTGGTCTAACATGCATTGTATTGCCACAACAATCCTGAATCTAGTTTAACACCTTTGAAGGAAGATATATTTGAAAGGAGAAATCTGAAGTATCTAGCTATAAAGAAAGATGCCTGTAGGTGGTTGTAAAAGCATTCTTTGATAACTCAGAAGCCAGTAGGGATGAAGAGAGGTATTTTTCCTACTGGTTGATGGAGGTAAGGAAAAAAGTTACCTTTCTTCTAAAAATTAATCAAGACAGCTTTTGAGGTGAGACAAATATGAAAACTATGATCTTAGCACACAAGATAAAAGCCTCTTCACTGCAGTTGTTTGTTAGCTCTTTGTTCCTTGACTTAATTGCCCCATGCAGCTTACACAACAGACCTTTTGGAGATTAACATCTCTTTTTCAGCTACAATAATGTTGTATCAGAACAGAATTAGTTTGCATATTTAATGATTAAAAAATTAGTATATAGCCAGCTACTTCATTAGTGGAAGTACTACTATATTACTAACCTTCAGGGAATATTTTTAACTCCTAATAAAACACATGATAAAAATGCAGGCAACCAAGTTAATTCTTCTCAAAGCAGGTACCATATCCAACAGTGTCAGACTGAAATTACACGCATTAATTTTGGAGTGTGGAATGAATGCAGGGTCTTTGTAACAAACCCTGAAAATTATTAGCAGGTCAATATTTTGTTGCTTAAAAAGTTATCATGGAGTGGGACATTTCATAAGTCCCAACCTAAAGACCATAACCACACACTTTAAAGGTCTGAATGGAAATTTATACTGTTCCAAGTGTCCTTTTGAATGATGACTTCTAAGAAAAATTAGTGACTTGGATGACTGGTTGTATTCCACAGTATTCAGCAAATCTGTCACTTGGATCTATTCTGTACTGGGACGTGCCACTTAGCATCTGAGATTCTGGTTTTGTGAGCTTTACAGGGGAAAAAAATAGTAGCACGTACGTTGGTAATGACATGCTCCATTACAGAGTAAAATGTCCAGAGTGCATTCATTTCAAGAAAATGAAACGTAAATGTACAAAGCACATAGGAAATCCATTTCAACACTTAATCAAATTCAGTGGGATCAAACCTTGACAGTCCTCTTAAGAAAGAAAAGAGTTTTTATCCCAGCATGAGAGAATGGATGGTCACTTTTGTTTAAAGATTTTCTGACAGAGCCCTCCTTCCCATCAGTCACTGCAAGTAGACTTTTTTTTTTAAAAAAATCCTTCCAGTCTCTCTCAGAGTTCTGGATTTCCCCATTGCATAAGCCTGATAACTGCTCAACATCTCACACGAATCATGCTTAACTCCAATCCACGCCAGGAGGCTCTCGCACTCTCACAGGATGACTGTTCTCGCTGGCACCCCATCAGGCAGCCAACGTTCTGGTCACAGAGGAGAAACCTTTCCATCCTTGTCAACAGAGAGCCAGCTGCTGACAAGCCCATTAAGATGCCACGGCACACTTTGTTCATCTCTGTCTTGTTTTTTTAATTCCTCCTAGCACAGTCATAGGAACTACTTTCTTTCACGACTCAAAACAGAAAGCATTGGCACTACTGAAAGAATAAAATCTCCAGCATACCTGTTGAACAGTCTGAACCCGTCCACTGCGGTTCACAGCTGCAGAGTCCCGTCTCCAGGAGGAACGTCCCATGCCCCGAGCACTGCTCCTGGCACACGGGAAGCGACGTTTCACAGTTCACCCCGCCCCAGCCCGCGGAGCAGTGACATTCCCCTTGAACGCACACGCCATGGCCAGAGCACGTTGGATCCAAGCAGTCCTCTGGAAAGCAGGGAATAGACAACTTAGCATAAAACTACCCCCTTTACAGTGGTATGCATGTAGACTTTCAGAGATCATATAATTCTGCTCATCAAGGATATTGTCTTAGTTTTAAAATGCAGATTCCCAAGACAGATCTATTGGTCCAAGTCGGTGAAGTTTGTGCTTCAGCAGCAAGGCTGGGAAAGAACTGGAACAATTAATAATTACTTCTACAACTGTGCATTGTGTTTCCATTTGGGTATTTGTGTTCTGTGTTTTATTTACATCTGGGAAAAGAAAGATTTATTCTTTCATCTTCCTGGGCAAAGCTATCTCTACAGTGGAAAATTTGATAAAAAAAAAAAAAGGCCCTCCACTAACCCCGAGTACTGAATCTCTGACTGAACACTTGCTGTAAAAAAAAATAAAAATCTCATACACATAAAAAGTATGTGCTGGGCAATTGCAGATAATGAACAGATTCATAAAAGTCATAACGTACTGATGAACAATTTGCAAACAGACAAAGAGCTAAATTTGTTCTCAATTTGGATTAAACTATTCCTAGCGAAAAATTCAGGAGCTCTGTAGAAGAATTTAAATCAGCTGGTTAGTCCTGTATAATCAGCATATTCTTTCGTAAAGCCCCAGCATTTCCTTAACGAGACAGATTTCAAGCAGAACACAACCTGCCTTCTCTGGAGGCTGCGGGAAGACTGCAGAGCTGAAGGGGAATCTGTGGGGTCCGAGCATGGGAAACAATTAGCCAAAAGCTTGTTCGTGTTAGATCAGGCTTCAGACTAATGTTAAAGGGGCACTTCGAATGTTCTTGTATGTATTTTTCAAGTATCAGCACAAGTACTGTTTAAAAATTATATTAAAAACTTAACAAACAGAATTCTGCGCCACACAAACGAAGAGATGCTCTTTGCTCCAGGAAGGGAAGACTAAACTCTTCAGACGTAGAGATTTACGGCCTCCAGTTTATAGGACCTTTTGGCCTGAGAATAAAGAAGTGATGCTTTATCTTTTGAGCTGCTATGCCACCAATTCAAGATCTTCTTTCAAGATTTATTTTGTATCTTTTCCAGCCTTCCAGGCTTGTGCACAGCACGATGTAATTCTGACAGAGGGGGATGAGTGTTTCTGGACAACGCCTATCTTGCTAAGCACAGGACAAAAATAGTTGGCATTTTTTTCTCATCCTGAGACAGCTCTTTATTTTGCTGATCTTTTAAAATTAATTGAGTTTTAAAAGCACCACTTTCGTAATGATAATCTGACAGGACAAATCCAAAGCGCTCCCACAGCAATGAACACATGTAGCTACTGGTGTTCCCTGGATGGTACATCTGTTACTGTGTCTGCTATGTCAGCTATACTGCTATAACACTAAACTCATATTTATGTACAACAATGTAAACTCAATTCCTGACAGAATTACTTCCACTGCTGCACAAGTTATGTTGTACAACACAGTAAACTGACCGGTCATGTCATGCACACACTGCTACAATAAAAACCCGCTGTACCTGGATGGGTACGTTTGTTTCATCCACCCTATTTCTACATAATTCCCCCTTTCAAAAAAATTAAATATCTCCTACTTTACAAATCCAATGTTTTCATACTCTTAGTTTCAATAGCTGTCTGAGTACATTTATCTCAATTATTTTTTTATCACATTATGGCAAGAAACAAAGCAACTGAAACCAGTGGTCAGCATCCCATCAGCTGCGGGCTTGGTTGGCATCACGGCCTCAGCGAGTAAATCTCTGTATTGCTTTGTCCCATTTGGACTTTCTTGGGTTTTGTCCATTTCTGAAACTACCAGCAACTGAAGCAATGTCAGAAGCACTGTCTTGATCCTCCCTTTAAAAACAATACCAGACATGTCAAATCCATCAAACCCATCCTGGACATTTTTCTGACTAGAGAATTCAAGCCCTATAAAGAGCCTCTTCTGTGTGCTACTCAAAAGAATTACCTGAAATCTAGATAGCAGGAAGCACAAAGTATGCTGTCACTAGCTTCAGGCGAAGGGGACTAGTGAAAAATCATCAAATCAGGGCAGGCATGAAGAGGAGTTCTGCTTTCTCAGGCTATTCACAGGGGAAAAATGTCAAAGCTGATGAGCTATCTCAGAAACGCTAACAGGCAAACGCCAGCTGCTTCTCTCTACAGATGAGGGCAGAGACACATTGGTACCACAACCAGCAAAAGTACAGCTACTTGTTCTCAGAATTTCCCACTTTTTTATTAGCCAAGCCTTAAAAGATGCCCGTTTAGTACCCTGAACACAGGCTCACAGTAAAAATGATGTATGACAGCAGAATTACACAATCTGCTCTGGTAAACTGAAACTGTTTGCTGCTCTTTTGGCTTTATATTGTCGGTATGTTCCTCGCAGAAACATCTAAGAGGTAACAGAATGAAGAAAGGGAAAAACTGATTATGTTCTGCTGATTACTTTGGAGAACCGTCACATCATATTTTGCTTCCATGTTCTTCTAACTGTCTTACCCTCAGCTTTTGGCCAAGTAAAAAATTCTGCACAGGCTCTCACAGCGTGTGCTAAGGGACTGAGGTTACTGGGAGCAGGGAGGACTGGGGACGCCAGCCACCCTTCCTGATAAAGCTATCTGGAGAAGAAAAGTGGAGACAAACAAATCAAGGTAGTCTCACAACTTTCATCAAAAAAAAAAAAAAAAAAGAATCTTTGCTTTGCTGCTGGGACGTTTTCCAGCAAACTTTTGGAGGATTGAGAATTTTACTGAAAGGCAAAAACTTCCACGTGGTTCTGTTCTTGCTACTGAGATTCAATGGAGGGAGGGAACAAACCGAAAGAGAAACTGAGTATTTCAGAGGACTGCCCACGTTACAATTATTAGATAGTCTTGTTAGACAATGTTAAATAATTTTAATCTTGGAAATTACATGAACAGCTTCCACTGAGACTTTGCCTTTATGTTTGAGAATTTTCTATCTGAACAGTACTTCTTCCTATGAGACAGTAAAGGCGCTTTGAGGAGAACAGTACTGCTTCACAGGGAGCTTCTCACATCCGTGTGAGTTCTTAACTACCTTAAAAGAGCTTTGGAGATTAAAGACAAAAATCAAACCCTCTAACTATAGAGAGGGAAACTTCACAAACCTTCCTCACAAATCTCTCCTTTGTATCCAGGGACACAGATGCAGACGCCCATGATACAAGTGCCATGGCCAAAGCAGGTTGGATCAATGCACTGTTCTTCTGGAACATCACACTCTGCTCCTTTCCACCCATTTCGACACACACAGTGACCTTTCTCATATTCTCCATTTCCACTGCACAGCACCGGACAGGAATCTGGGGAAGGCAGATTGACCTTTTAAATGTATTTACATACTTACATAGATTAACATTTATTGCATTTATCGTTCTGTAAAATTGCTTTTCCACTCCAGCCCCCTGATTCTCCATTTGATTCAAGGGTTGTGACAGGCTGAAATCTTTGAACTAGGTAGTGCAGCAGTAATACAATGTCCTTGTCTCCTTGGTCTGTTCCACCAGTATACCTTAATTTTATTTGAAATGGGATATCTTAGAAGACAAAAATAGTTCCCTCCCCTTGACTGGCCTCTGCAGAAAATTTGCAGTGATGTCCACTTATGATTTTCAGTAAGATTAATATTTCTTCAGTGTGAACTGAAGCAAGACACTGCCCTTCTCTTCGTTCTTCTAAGCAGACTTAACGTCACCGAAGTTTAGGCCATTACTGATCTGTATGTAAACCAGCGATGTGGAGCTTAATTTTACAATCCAGTATCAATTTCTGAACCAATCAAGCTCTTAAAAAATGCAGTCAATCCTAAATTTGAGCAAACATTGGGAAAACATGAGAACTTCCAGACATCATATGCAGCAGATGATGGATAACATTGACAGAAATGTCTGAAACAGAAATAAGCTCACTCACAATCTAGCATGGGTTTTTGCCCCACTGCTGGAAAATAGTGTCTAAGCTGCGTTAGGTGTCTTTACTACCCCCTATTCATGTCAAGGCCACAGAAGCATTTGACTTATGCCATTTTCTCTGAACTGGAACTGTCTGTCACTTTTAAATAACAGAAAACATGTTAAGCTAACACACTGATTAAAAAATGCATTTTATAATCACAGAGCAGATGCAAAGAGGGATGGAGGAATCTATTAACTCTGAAAGTCAGGGGGAGAGAAGTGGTTGATGCATCTTAGCCCAAGTACAGCAGAAAGAAACTTTCTATGTGTGCGTCTGCTGCATCTACCATCTGGCTGGAAAAAGGAATTTAATCTCCTTTAATCACTCCGAATCTTTGCAAGCCCAGCAGCCACACACCATAATCACGATCCCTGTCATGCACTGCGTGTCAGTTAATATGAGATTACCTTTTGCACAATCAGGACCAAGGAATCCCGGGAAGCAGTGGCAGTGCCCCGAGATACATTCTCCGTTCCCGTTGCAATTAGTAGAGCAGTCATCCAGGACTTCTGTTTATTCAGAGAGTTGTGCACAAAGAAAAACACAAATGGGTTGAATTTGAAATGAATGGCATCTTCCCCTCACTCTGCAGGACACATCTCAACATACAAATAGGTGCAGAAGTAGAAAAAGCCTTTTTACTTCATAGTGAGCATAAAACAAAATTCTGGCTCAAGCAGCTTACAAATATTATATTTTGTCTTGACAGCTTTGAGATAACAAGTGCATCATTTATATTACACCAAAAAGCTTTTAAAGTAAGTGTTCATGTAAAATTCACCACCATTAAAAGCACTGCAAAAACCAGAGCATTTGCTGAAAAAGATCCACCTTAAACACTTTCTTTTATTGCTGAAGTAATTTGTTTGAAACCCGTTGATGGAGTAAATTGCCTTGTACGGTGTTTGTTTGAGCCATGTGGATTGAATACCTCGGAGGAGGGTAGGATTTCCACTTCTATACAATCAGATGAAAACAAAATCATCTTTTGCATCATTGAGGAAACTCAATGCAATAAAGGACTATAAACTAGATTAGAAAAAAAACCCAACAAAACACCTTCAATTCTAATCTTAACCTTGCTCATATTTCATCAAACAGCTTCGGATAATAAGCCACTTAACCTCACACATCTGGGGACAGGCTCGTATCCGTGCATGGATTAGCTGTTTTCAATTCACACATATATTTCCTACAGGAATTCAGGGGATTCACTGATTTATAGAGGTTTGATGTAAAGAATATGAAGCAAATCCACGGCTAAGATGCTCCGCTGCAGAGGAGGTCACTGTCACGCCAGCACTAGGGCTGAGGTCTCTGCAGCCCAGGCAGGTACTGTGCAGGACAGAGAGGGGCTGCAGGACAGTGGGAACCGAGACTGTTCGATGGGCACCTGCACTAACAGACGTGGGGAAGTACCTCGGCTATAGGAAGACAGAAGACATGACTCCTGAATAATAACTGTTGGGGGAAAAGAAGAAAATCCAGATCCTTTTGAAGACTATCCACAGCAAGTGATTTGGGAGGAAATACTTTTTCTCAGGAAAGGGCATACCACTGGAATCTTTAACCTAATCAAATCTAATATACTTTTACAGTGAAATGTAATTTGTCAAAAAATGGATTATAAGCACATCCTACAATTAATATGAATAACTGAAATAAGTTTATTTTGATATTATTTATGGGCAGATAAGGATTGGTTCCTCTTGAAAACTCCAAATGTTATTTAAAAACATTCCTTTCGGGCCATCAGTTTAGATCAAAGAACAGGCATTTGATATGTATCTGATCATCAGATATCCACAACCTGTACACGGATGTCTGTTTCAAAGTCAATAAACCAGCTCGTTTGCAGAAGTAAGTTTTTTCACATATATGCTGCTTGTTAGTATATTTACATATTACTGTTCTTTATCAACTTTTCTCTTGCTCTATGTGTACGCTTGCCTGTCTTCTCAGTTTTCCAGAATCACATGGTAAATGGTCCCTACACTGATCTCAAATGAAGAATTAACAGTTTGCCGTTACTTCCCTTCGATGCAATGTCCAGTTTGGGCTGGCCTTTATTCAGTCCATGTAAGTACTTGAGGTATGCCAGATTTTGCACGCAAATTACCTCCTCAAGGGAAAGTCTGATTTGAGCTTTCGCTAAAGTGTCAGCAGTATCAATTTTGTACATAACTAACATTGTGCAACTTGAAGAAAGACCTAACAGATGCTGATGAGGACACGACTGCTTCCATGGCCAACAGCAGCACACAGCAAAGATGCATCCAAGCTCCTGCCCTATTCTGAGTGTTTTAATCTGTGGTCCTGGTTGATTCCTTTGTTGGCACAGATGTCAAACATGACTCCAGCCCAGTCCTGGGTAAAGAGCATGGCTTAAACATTTTTAAGGATTTTTTTTTCTCTGTGGAAGCCTTCAGAGAAACAACCAAGAACCATTATGCAAAGTATGAGAAGAAGATATACAGGTTATGAAAACACAACAGCTAGAACTGTTTCCAAATCCATCAGCAGTACATTCTTATTTTCCACCAAATGTAACAGGAACCAAACCACAGCATTCAAATTTTTTTGTTGTTGTTTTGTTGGAGAGGGTATGCTACTTAACAACGAAATATTGGGTATCCCTTCTGTATAAACACTGTTGTCTTACAGTAGAGATAAACAAAGGGGCAGGTATTTGGTTTCTGATTTGGACTGGAGTTTGGCCAGGTTTTATGCTCTTCATAGAGCACTGGTAAAGATGTCTCATAAATTGCTTGAATAATATTTTCTCACACAACAACTGAATTTTCTTGCTTGTAGAAGATTCCCTTCTCTGAACAGAGCAAATATGAACTTTTAAACCAAAACCCATCATTACATTTCTAGATCAATTTCTAAATTATTTTCCTGCAAGTCTTTCAACATCTTGGTATTTGAATCATACTGTCCTCCTCTGCAAGGTGTTTACATCAAGTAAAAATAGCATCCAATTGTTCAAAAGACCAGATGGCATGTCCATTACTAGTAAAGACATCTTGCTAAACATATGGTAGAACAGGTTAACTAAAGGGCATAGTGGTTAAAGTCTTGCAGAAAACCGAGACTGTCATAAATACAACACTTCACCTACATTTAAATTCCAAAGAAACCCTACGTATGAGCACTGCTCACTAACAACACCTACAGTTGCAAACATTTGTCCATCTCTATATACTAAAAAGACCGTAAGGACCTGATGTGCCACCAGGACACTGTCTCCTATATTTGTCTTCTGCGTTACAAACAAAATGGTGCATTCGAATAACTGCCTAAAACAGCAGGACCCATCCTTCAAACAACAATCGCAACCAAATCCACAAAAGCTGCCTTTTAAATTTTCTGACTAAAATACTGGAAATAAGAACGTAAAGCCTGGATAATTTTGTAGGATTTATGGTTCCCATGTCAATAGAGAGGGCAGACAACCTCATTTACTTTAAGGAAGAGAAAGCCAGAGATTACTCAAGCATTTACGCTATCGTGCAAAAATCTTAACACACATGAAAACTTCACACTTAATTAATTTGATAACATCCATCTTTAATACAAAAATGCTGGTATTTGTCTAACATTGGCATAAACATCAATTTGCTCTACTGAGGTTAATTAAACTAAGCTGAAATAAAACATATTTAAGAGAATACTCACAAGAAGCCAGAACCAAGGTCAATAATTTCTTTTCAATTGCAACTTTCCAATGTAATAATCAAAATGACAATTTTATTGTAATTGTTCTTACCAATTGCTGTAGTTAGTACAAACACTTGCTCCACTTTCTTTCCATCGTTGTAGAATGCCATATGCCAAGCTCCTTGATCCATATACTCGATGAAACCTGTCTCTTGCAGGGAAGTTAAAATCAGATTCCTGGGAGCTTGCTGAGGCTCCTCAGAGTTTTTTGGTTCCTGTTTAATTAACTGTTTTCCATCCATCAGTTTTACAAAATCAAACTGAAATAATAATGAGCAAAAATTAGCCACTTAGTGAATTTTTATGAATCTGCTCTTCATGTCTCATTCAAACAGGAATAAACAGTTGAAATCTTAAGAGGAATTGCTTGTCTGACTAAATATTCACCAATGTGGACAGGAGTTGCATAACCTAGTCTATTCAGCTTCAGTTTCCATATAAAAAGCACTATGAAACATGGCATCAAAACTTGCTGTTTGCTATGGCAGGGTAAATTCAGACTCGTTGCACCAAATACAACAGATTTATTTCAAAAATTACATGTCTAATGGGAATAATTTCAAAAATCCCAAGCTGTATTATGCAGTGATTCATCTCAAATACCAGGAGCAGATTAAAGAACCTATTGTTCTATACCAGATTGTTAAATGTCTGTCCCTTAATATCAATACTGTATATCAAAACCTAAATATAATTTTAATATTTATTTAATTTTATTAATGCAAATAAGTATCTATTTTTTACCTGGAAGTTCTTAATACCTAACCAAGTTGCTGCTGATAGCTTTAAGACCAGTTAACCTCAAAGCATCAGAGTTATAAAACTTTCTATGAATCCCTGCTCAAGAAATGTACATATTTCTCTAGGTTTTCCTAGGCATTCTGGTTTTCAGTAGACTCCAACTTCAGCTCAGCTGAAGACCCAGCTTCAATTAAAGTCAATGACAGCTAAAAGTGCTTATTTCTAAGATCAAAACTCTAGTAAATAATTTTTGAAGTTAGACTAGACACTTTCCAGAGGTCCCTTCACAACAACCTTTCCATGATCCCATATATAAGTTTATCACACTCTATGGAGTATGATCCTCGTATAAGAAAGCTGAAAAATCTATTATACTTAGAAAAGACAGCTTCATATGCCAAATACATTAAGCCTAAAAAAAAAAAAAGTTGAACATGACCAGTAATATTACATATTCTTACTGCTTAGCTAGGTTTTCTCTTGCAAAATCCCTAGGAGTAAACTCTCAAAAATAATCTTCATATTAGAAATCAGAAACAGCCTTTTTTTTTTTCTATTAACTCCTTATACTATGTAATCTGTTTTGATGAAATCGTAAAAAGATCAAAGCATTTTCAAATGATCTGGTATTTCACCCCATTGCCTCTGCAAGGAAGATGCTGGAGCTACACAGCAGCGCCGTGTGGACCTGCCCAACCTCCTGGACAGTCCCATCCCAGCGGTCACAACGGTGACCTTTCTGATGCAACACTGTCCCTTCCTCTGAGAGCGCATGGTTTGAGGGAACAGCTAGACCTCAATAAAAGAGCCTGCTCTTTGTGGTTACAGCCAGTCCCTTCCTCCCCGACTGTTCTGGCAGTACATGGTGAACATTGGCATCCACCGCTGTATGAAAATGGAAGCGTGATAGAATCAGCGTTATTTCTAATTACCTGAGTGTGAGTAGGTGGAATGTTTCTTCTGCCATAAATTCCCAGGAGAGAATCCTTTGCCAGTGAAATGTTAAATTTCAGGTACACGGGGTGATGGATAGTAATCTGAAAGCGCCAGAATAAACCAGGGGGGATCGTCTGCATAACTTGTGCTCCAATCTCCACTTCTCCTGTGTCTATGGCCCGTCCCTTCTGAAACACTGATTTTTCCAGAAACAAACAAAACAATCAGTTGAGTATTCATGGGGGTAAAGATAACAGGTCATGAGGTATAAACGTGCCTTAGATATACTGGAATATACTGCAAACAACTTCTAAATAGAGGGTGTTTCACTGAAACAATTGCATTTTTTATTCAACTGGTTGAAAAATACAAATAAACTTGCATGCAGTATTTATGACAACAGGCGTCACAGAGCATTTTTGCCCTGGAAATCTTTAAACACTTCAGCAAATACAAAAAGGTAGAAGTGCTGCTGAGTAGACCACGGTCTTTACCTATCAGCTATGCAAACAAACCCCATTCAGCTGAGAATGCACCGAGAGAAGGCAGCAGGAGAGCTTCCTCTGGCACACATTTCAGACTACCGCTGAACAGGCATTGCATAAGCTGCACAAACGGACACCAGTGAGGACAGAAAATCCATCAAACCTGGCAGGTCAGAGCCCACGTCCAAGCCTAGATTTCTATTAATCATCATTCCTAATGATTTTATTATGGTAGTGATAATCTAGTCCTGGAGAAATAAAGAACATCTCTGTTGGCTTGGACGTCCCGCACAAAAGCATAATGGGGGCATGAGGGTAGGGACAGGCAATCTAAAGAGAAACCTGGCATAATTTCCTAATGCCTACCGATAAATGTGCACCCATCTACAGTACGGGACTTCACACATGGGTATGAGAGAGCTGAAATAGAAAGGGAAATGGAATGCATAAAGAAGACATCGCCAAACTAAATTGGAGCTGGCTTGCTTTGCTGGCTTATGTCACCATCTCTGTATTTTAACGCCTGTCTGTGACAAGCATCATGACATGCTGCAAATCGCAGACCCAATCCTGCTAACATCCAAGCTGATTCCATTGTAAGTTTTGCAAAACTCACTCGCATTTCCGTACTTTCTCTCACCTAGAAAAAAAAGCAGGATAATATACTGCACTGGAGGAAGAGTCGAGAGAAGATTGAATCCAGCAGCCGTACCCATTTATGTTTAATTCCATTCCAGTATCACAGTGAAGGATATAGAGGAGCAATCAAAGTGACTGGAGCCTCGCCTTGTACAATAATGCATATAAATATCTAATGCAACATAATGTACATGAAATTTTATAAATTGCCATTGGAAATGAAAACAGCAGTAGTAAAGCTCAGGCCAGCTTTTTCCCGAACATATTAATAACAAAGACCCTCAGTGGGATCTTACATAGGCTTTAACTGGCGTAGGAAGTACTTAGCATCCTTAATGAATAGAGATTTAATTTACAAGGCAGGAGCAATTCTCAGGGTACTGGATCTTCCAGCTTTACAGCTGCTTCCTTTCACCAAACCTGCAGCAAGAACTAGGAGCTGACTTTTAACACCTTATCACATAAAAACATCCATTTTCAGAGCACAGAACCCATAATATTCTAAAAACGGAACTGTTAGCTAGTGAGTTAAAATATTTCCAAACTGCTGCTTTAACAGTGCTCGAGGTGAGACTACTTCTGTCCAGTTTGCTTCACGGAAAATATTTTGACTGCTGAGATTTGAAGAGAATTAAACTTCCTATGCTGGGCAACACAAGTGGATCCCTTCCCACCCCAACCCATCCAAGATCCTACTCGGCTGATGTAAATTTAAAACCCTTCTCCTCTATTTCCAGTACTCCAGAGATATTAAATCTTAATGATTCTTTGCAAGCAATTACCCCGGGTTAAGTAAAACACTAAGGAACTTTTTGGTGATATTGACACATAGTAATTAATGTGATTCAATTACAAGACAGTAGAGCACTGAGTAAAAAGTCAAGGATACAGTATCATTTTTGAAGTTAATGGTGTTATTGGTGGGTGTTCAAGGTCCTTTAATATGCAGGAACTGCTTTTTAGTTTGTTAAAATGAGAAGGCCTGTTTCTTTGTTGGAAATAAAAAGCATTATGTCTTTAATCAGGGAGTATTTTCACTAATTGATGATATCAAATTACGCTGAATAGAGAGTTAGTGTTGCTAGGCTCAAAACAACATATCTCTGAGTTTGTCCCCATTTGGCTGAAAATATCTTTGCTTTAGCAATAATTTTATGTAACCTTTGAAAAAACAGATGCACTCAGATTTACCTTTGTCTCATTAGACAGGAAAGAAACACATACTGCTGTTCACAACGGTAACATGAAATTATATGTATTATCTACCACCTACAGAAAGTATGCAGTTGCAGTATCTCTACCTTTCAAACACAGTTTTTTTCAGACAACCAGACAGCATGAAAAGGCTGATGTAAGAGCCATGTCTGCATGTTTCCATATTCATTGAGCCACAGGGCTTTCTTTATAGAAAAAGAATTTAGCTCTGTTTCTATGCTTAATTGAACTAACAGACTATCCTCATATACTTCCTGGACTCTTTATTGAAAAAATCTGAAATAAGCTTTTAAAATTACAGTGCTGCCATACAATTCTGCTCTTAAAACACCTTTCTCATAATATTTTTCTTATGACAGAGTATCATTTATTTATCTATATTCAATTCCTTTTACAGCTCCCAATCTTGCCAGCTGGTATTAATTCTTCCCTACTCTTTCTAAACACACTTTCCTTACAAGTCTAAAACAGAAGATAGACTCCTAATCACAGGTTTCTCTTGGCTTCAAGAAACTAAAGCTCACAACAGCATGGTGCCAATTATCTTCACAAGAAAGTCCCCATATGCTGATTATTACTGATCCTGAAATAATCAATCTCCTTGTACTCCCCTGGTAAATATCAGTTTCTCTAGGATGTCTGAGGTTTTAATCACATTACTACGTATTAAAAAGTTAACTCAGCTGTGGGTCAGCGTGTTATAAAGTGACTTCTTAAAGAAATTTGACTTGCTGGTTTCTAAACTTGATTGTCATTAAAAGATTAGTTAAAACATAGGCTTTCAAAGTCTGGAAAAGCATTCTGTGCTGCTGCATTGAGTTGGGAAAATGGGAATTCACAATATCTGACAGTAGTTATTTAATCCTGTGAAATCAGATCAGAAGCTTCAAGTTTACAGGCAAAGTATCAACTTTCTGCGGTATCCTGCTGTAGGGAAAGGAGTTGCTTGTTTCCAAATCCTCCTTCCCAGCACATCTACATAGACAACTTGTTACAGGCACTGATATATATTAAAAGTAGCGGAAAGAAATAAAACCAGCAAATATTAGCCACAGCCAGGCTATACATGTACCAGTCCACATGATTTTTCTTGTGTTTTCCCAAGTGGATACTCCTTGTTAGCATACACTCTGGATTACAGGTTACCCCGAAAAGGTAAAAGTGAACAAGTGGTTCAACAGTCTAGCTGTTTTCAAGCCTGACCTCTGAAACTGCTGGATAAGCCCTTAGTGAAAGGGCTCTGCTGTCGTACCCTCTGTGCAAATTTAGCGCTGCAGGGGAATTGCATAGCTGCACAAGACACTGGGACTGTCTGGGGCAAGGCAGGGGGTTTGGTTTTTTACCTACTACATCGACTGTCTATTGACTCACATAGTCTTTTCTCTGTTTTCAAGCATCTGATTTTTAAGATTTTTGATGTTTTTGATGTTTTTCCTGCACATCCTCCTTTTGGAAGCCAAATGTTTTTGGAAGACCTTTTATTAAATCTGCAATATATTGACAAAATGTTTTAACGCAGCTGAGGAGAACTATTTCAGATATTTTCCATGGTGCACCAGGACAAAAATACAAAAACGTATAAAATATTTACTGCAATTCAGTACCAATCCATTCTATGGGACAAAATAATGGATAACAGCATCATTGTCTCCTTACATATATTTCTATTGCTCGTTTATCTAATATGATCCCTATCCAGTTGTGTCACATTGATTTGTAAGACTATTGATGCGAGATGTAATCTTCCTTCTGGAGGGACTGGTACAACAATGTTCCACCTTGTCTCATATTTACAGTCATAGATCTTACCTGGCATACACAAAATCAGATCACTGCTCTGCTCTAAAATTTGAAAGCTCTGGAAATCTCCCATCATTGCAGAGCTCTCACTACAATTTCACCTTCCTCCCAACAACCAGAAAGACTAGGGTTCTTCTTCTCTTCCCACTCACTCTTCTCTGATCTAATGTGATTTATCCACTTTTTCCAAGTGCCGTAAAAAGAAATGGGAGGGCCATCTGCTTCCTACAGTCAGAATGCATCGCCATGGTGGTCAATGGGAAGCATGGGCCAGAGTTTGTGACTAATATTGGAGGAGGTGACCTAGAAACGCTTAATGACAGGACTTGAGAGAAAGGAATTGCGCATCTCAGAGACAGCCCTACTCTCTGTTTCACACTCCTGGCTGCACTGTCTATTCCTTTCCTATGCCAGCTCTGGCACTCCTCTGTCACTTCAGAAGAGCTGATACAGCCACTTAATGGCAGAAGCCTATTCACATTTTTTAATGAAGCCATTTTCTGCTGCCACAGTGAGCTGACGTGTCTTGGTCGTGCATGAGACAATCCCTGCAGCGGGCACGGGGACGTAGGGAGGGGCTCAGGGAGGGGGCGGGGGCAGAGCAGGGAGCTGCCAGACCTGCTCAGACATTTTGTGAAACCTCAGTAGATTCCTGGGAGCTGATTCACTATGACTGGTGAAGCCAGGATGTGACAGGATGTTGTATTTTAGCTTATGCCTTCAAGAACTGGATGCCTTTAAAAGCAATAAGATTTCTACCCTTCTGCATACTCTGACCTGTCGGTACAAAGGGTTTCACTCTGCCTGAGATTGACATTGATCTGCAAGAGAGGCACAACATCAAGCCCTTGCACAAACGGGAACAAGGCAAATAGGATCTTACCTCCTGTCTTAAGACAGAAGCCAAACACTCTGATTTCACAAAAGAAGGGTGATTATGTTGCTACTGAACATTACCTTCCTAACGGCCTGGGTTGGTGACTAATTTCAGTGAGAGTTCTGCTAAAGGAAACAATCTCGTTATGGGCTTTTCATACTTATTTTAAAATTATACTAGAGAAGATAGAACCCAAGCTCAAAATATTGTCAAATTGTAGCAAATACAAAATCTGAACAGTCAGAATGTCTAAATATTCGTAATCTGTCTGCTCATTCACACATACCTTTTTTTTCCATTTTATCAGAAACTTTTCCTCCGATTGGAGAGTAAGTAGTGTCCGTGGATTCTGTTCCTTTATTTCCTTTGCTAACTCCATTTTCATAGAGCTGCCCTTCAACAGGCTGTAGTTGCCAGGTTAAACCAAATAAGTGTACTGCTGCAAAAAAACGAAGACCAATTAATTGATGTCTAAGCTACAGCACCTTCAGTCAGACTAGGAAAGAATGTTATGACCCAGTTTCTGCAAAGTCAAATATTACTTCGTTCTGTTAGTAATAAGTCAGGATTTCAGGGAGTCTAATGAGCAATTTACTATTTTACCTTAAAACTCAATGTTTAATTAGTTTCCACACTTCTTTTGGAGTTCAGCCAGGTCAGGGTGATGAATTTCTACAGCAATTAATGGATATACTTGCAATTAAAAGGACAACAGTTGAATGAAATTAATATTGTGTGACACATCGTAATGCTACACCAATGTTGTCCCTCAGCTTTCAACTGTCAAAGAGCCCAGAGTCTGTTGATTAAAGCACTGCCACCAAGTAAAACTTCTCCCCTTTCCAAATCAGTTCTAAGTGAAACTGTGCCAACCACATTCCCAACGTTAAACATTAGAAAAAACACCAACTCTGTAGATTCAAAAAATTGATCTAGATTTCAAATATATACTATTATTCTACAACACATATAAACAGAAATAAAGTTGTTGTTTATGTATCCACTGGGAAATGCACTAAATTAATCCTTTTATGAAGTTATTAACTATCCTTATTGCCATACATGGGGGCTGCCTACTTCCCTTTACCTACATGGTCATTCCCTTTTTCTGCCCTCCTTTCTGTTGTTTCTGATCTGAGGCATCGAAGAATGGTAGGAGAAAGACAACAGAGGATCTTATTTTAAGCATAGTACAATAGTACTGCAGTCTTTCTAGACAACTATCTAGGTCTTGCTGAGGAGGGCAAAGTCTTTCATGGAAGAGGTTGCCTTAACATTGAAATAACTTAGCAGGAAAGACTGATGACCCACAGAAATATGGATTGAGGATACCCCCCGAGAGGAGCTGGAGTGGTCACACAAAGAGCAAAACCCGCATAGCAGGCTCTTCAGCCACATGCAGCAATTTGCACCGAGTAGGATCTGCCCACAGTGGGAGCCCAAAAAGCAATATATTTGCTGTTCCTGAGTCATGTGGGAACCTCAGAGACTCTCAGAACTAAGTGTGATCTAGAATAGGTCTTGTATTTAGAAAGTACACTGTTTTCTTCTGCACTTGCATATACTTCAAGGAAAAAAATCTCAATACAAACAAGAAACCTAGTCTCTATTATCTGTTTTCTGTGTTTGCTCACAAGCCTCCCTTGCATGCTTAGAAGTTAAATTATAGAGCAAAACCCATACCTTCATTGGGTTCCTGGCAAGCTCTTGCCAAAACTGCCACAGGAATGCAAAGCTGCCAATCTACAACCACTAATTACAGACCTGTGCTCTCCTGGATCACCCAGTCACAGATACATGATCCAAATAAAGCAAATAAGAGCATTTCTATCGAATTAGTGAGCTGACAGTATTTGCGACACATTTGTATTTTTTATATTGACTTCAGGAGAAGAGAGCCAAATGTACTGAATTCTCAAACCACCGCTTCACCATTGGATGTGGGCTCTGGAGACACACCACTGGGCAGGAAATTCCCACTCTCCACAGGAGACACTAAAAGCTTACTCCAGTGTTAAGTGGTGAGATCTCAAGCCACAGACTTGCCTGGATTGCTTCATATTCTATGGACTTGCCAAGGGACCATGCTAATACTTTGAAAAGGGTCTTGCAGGTAGATCACACAGACCTAAGCTCTGATCTTTGAGCTTATTAATGCAAGACAGATAACTTCTACTCACAGAAGGTGCAACAAAAATTAGCACGCCTTGACAGGCAACTCTGGCTGCTGGCTTGAGCTTCTGGACATTATTATGATTTAAAGAGTTAATAACAACAAAAAGGAACAAAGTTCAATGGGATAGATAACTAATGAATGTACATTTCATTTATACTAATGCAAATAATTACATCAGCACTTGAAAAAGACCAACACTGGATGCAAAACATAACTGCAGACATCAATAAGCTCTTGCTGGTTACAGAATCATGAACATAATCTAGTTGCATTCTTATGCTATTTCCATTGCTGCTATTACTAATTTCCTAAGACAGCATTTGGACGTGCTGCAGAGGGTACGTCACAAATCAAGCACTGAGTATGTAATGCACCTTCTTCCTTACTATATGGCTTTTCCAGATTACATACATTATTCATTCTGACACCCATTCACACCAATCCGAATAGTTTGCTTGCTTTGTCTTCCTTCAGGCTGGGGAAGTGCTGTTGTTTTTGTAGTTGGTGCCAAAGCTTGGCAAGCCTGCAAAACTGTTAGTGTGGATGTTTGACAGTCAGTTTCCTCCCTGAGAAACACCATCTGCATTGTAGAGATCAAGGTCTCTGCCAGCCTTGGACTTCTAGTCCATAAGAGAGGACATGGGATACTGGTAGACCAGCTTCACGTTAAACAAAGTGCAAGACTAGACAACAAAGCATGCTGCGATGAAAAGAAGGTCTACTTGACTTAAACGGAACGACTTCTGTCACTGCAGAAACCTGCTCATCTTGTAATCTTAAAATCACTCTGATTTTCATTACATCAGCTACAGCTCTCGAGAAGTTACCTTCAGATCCAGGTATCACTCTGGAAATAACCAGACCACATACACCAGTAAAAAACATTGATTATTAGAAATGCCTTTTTCAGACGTTAACTACAGGGAACAATAAATGTTTATTTAGCAGACACAGAGCCTTACGTTGTCTCTTTATTTTCTGTGATATTTTTCTTTTACCTAGGGTATACATAATTCCTACAAAGCTTTATTTCCTACAACATATGTACATCATGGTTTGAATATACAGATATTTCACCAAATAAGATTAAATAAAACTTTCAAATCTCTGTCTCTCAAATCTCTTTAGAGGTAAGTAGGCAAATACTGAATTTCATTAAAAAGCTCAAAAGAACTTCTCTTTTGAGTTATTCTCTCTTTGATTTTTCTAGTGGATTTCTGGCTTTTGCTTTTCCCCTTTTACACAAAGGGGCACAAAAACCAGTGTGGAATTCCACAGTGGGCCACAACATCATTTCCCACAGCATAAATATATTTGTAAGATTCTCAGCTGTGTTACCCACATGTAGCGTCCACAGACCAAGGAGGAGACGGCATAATCACTCTGTCCAATTTAGGACTGGGCTGGGTAAAAGGGAGAGAGATTCACTGTCTCTGCCCCTTCCTCAACATACAGCCTTCCAGACTGGCTTTTACATAAAAAGACCTCGACTGCAGTACTCCTGAGGGCTGGCTGCTGCCTAACAGTACCAACCGCCACCATTATGACTAAAGATGCATCACTGGATGTGGCTCAAGTTCCCACAGAACACAAAACCCAGCCTTTGAGGCTTGATGACTACACTGGTATTACAGAAAAAGCAAAAGCTACTTCGGCTCTGCCTACCTGGCATTCCAGAAAAATTCTGCAAGCAGATACTCTGTATTTTGCAGCACCTAAAATACCTCAGCTACTGGTAGGGTGCGTAAGGTCACTGGCGAACTGCTGCAGTTTCAAGCAAAACCCAAGGCAAGTGGAGATTAAACAGCTTGTTAGCAGCATCAGTACACTTCACAACGGCAAATTTCATACTTTAAGACAGGAGAGGCTGCAGTGAGTCAGCAGGAGCATCAGCCCATCAGATCCTCTCGTCTTGGCCTGACTGAACCTTGTCTAAAGCCTGAGTGCCAATATTCTCCCCTCTGGCAGCATCCACGCTCCTTTACCTGGCATTCTTGACATTCCAACTTGAATTCTCTGTTTCCTTGGTTCTTCCATCCTACTGCAAAGCTCATCTGAAAAGATATTATTTCTTGGCTTGCTTGAACCTCCAGTATATTCCCTCCTCTATCACTACATTATGACTTTGCTCTGTGTTATAATTTGTGAGATGCCTTCTGCCACGAGCAGAGTCGCACATCGCTTTCACTGAGGTGATCCGGAGGCAGGCAAATATATCTGAAGACAAAGTTTGACCTTCTTTACATAATGTTTAGAGACAGAGCTTACATGATGGATGCCACCATCCCTATATTTAATTTATATTTTATTAGATAACGCTGTTTAATGCAAAGTTTCAGATAAAACTGTAACACAAAAGCAGACATACACTTTTTTCTTTTTTTACAACATGCATTATGGATGTTATTGCAGATGCTAAATTTGGAAGAGCCTTTAGTCAGTGGAGCTAGAGACTGGAGGATGTTACATAATTCTGGTGAAATTAACTTCCTTCCTCAGTCACCCTGCCCTGGCCAGGCTGCACGGTGGAGGTGCTCAGGGTAACTTTCAGTGATGTTCCTCCTGAAGATCCTACTTGTAATACAGAGCTTTTCTTGCCTAATTTATTATGCTTCTTAAGAAAAAAAATAATTAGGTATAAATATAATTAGGTATAAAACCTTGAAGAAGAAGACAGATTAAAGGCCATCTATCCTTCCCATAAATTTCCTTTATGGAACAAAGATACGAGAAGCTACTGTGGCTTTATGCTGCGTAAGATACTGTCTCTATCCAGAGGCAGGTTTCTGGTTGCTTCACATTACTGCTGCACGTGAAACCAGTTGGGCCCCATTTGGAACCAAAGCCTGGGTCTTAACCTCTGAAGTACATGGCCAGATTGCTTATTTTGTTCAACATTTAAATAAAACAAATTGACACTTGCAGACAAACTAACTCAGTCCCAGCATTTCTGCAGCACGCTCGTTTACATATTCACAAATCTATAAGCATTTCTTTTCAGAACTCGCTTTGTAAACTGGATTAACCCGCCATCTGCTACGAAGCCAATGATCTAATTTAATTTATTCTTATCTACCTTCTGTGTAAGCACAGCTTGTCAACTCCTGTGCTACACGTTTGGCAGAATATGAATAAGAGGCTTGGCTCCAGTGCAAAAGAGACTCTCAGTAGTGAGGAGATGTCAAAAAAGTCCTGTGCAGTAAGTACCTATCAACCTGCAAGACAAACTTCAGAGGACAAAAATCCTACACATGTGAAGTCTCTACAAATTGCTGACCTCCACCAAAGGCTTTTGTTTAGCTTTCTTTGCTGTTTCCAGTTATTTTACAAAATCTCAGTAGATCATCCCCCTGAAGCCTAGACTTTAGATGCGCTGCAGCAGAATCTACATCAGCAGCTGACTATTCTTTCTGCACCTGCTCTGACCAAGTGCCAGAAAAGTATTTTTCTCTAAATGCTAGCAGGTTCTGCTTATAAAACTGGATTTTCCTGTGGCCTGAAGCCAAGGGAGCATCAGTGCCTCAGTTCCAGTTGGGCACTGTAAAGGTGAAGCAATGTGAAAACACCTGGCAAACAGGAGTCAGAATCAAAGTCCTGACCTACGGAAGGGCTGTTCTTCTTTTGGAAGCTCATTTTGTAAATAAAATCCTATGTCCTTCTGCTCTAACCAAAATTGAAAATTTGAGACTGTTAATATTTGATTCAGTCTTAAGAATTTTTTTAAGGATTTTTTTTAAGGATTTTTCCATATGTTTGTTATAGCCATCTTAACCTCTCAAGCATTCTCCAATTTCTCAAGCAATCTTCTTTTTATACTTAACATATTTTTATGCCTGATAATAGAAATATCCTCTCACCTCCTGCAATCCTCCTACTAGGATGTATAGTATGACTAGCCTGGTTTCATTTTTCATTAAGTCATATGTTAGGCTTTGGAACAACTTAGACTCATCTTAGACAACAGTACAATGTTGTCAGGCTTTCTCCTCAGTGTATTTGAAGATTTGTGACCTATCAAGTTCATTAACAAGACCCAGGCTCAGAGAGAACAGACACCGTGATTTCCAGCTGTGAAACCCTGACGTACCCGTCTCAGCGAGAGCTGTCCCACTACGGAGTTCAGCATTTCAGAGCTGCACATCTGCATCACAGCTTTTATGTATATCCACAACAGTTAGCAATGTTTGCTATACCACGATATATTCTTCAGTGTAAAATCAGCATTTTTTCCCCTTGAGCCTTCTCTGCATAATTTCTAGTTCTGAGTTAAGGATTTCTATTTTATATTGTATAAAGCTATGCAACCAATATTACAAATCTGAGATAAATACGTCCTTAAAATATGGCCTGGCCTTTCCCAGTGTTGAAACCATCACTTCTCTACCTTGAGCACAGTATGAGAAATGACAGGTCACAATGGCAGACAGCAGAGAGGTTTTAATTTCCTCACCCTCTGTATGAATATAATTTAAGACCCAACTCCCATCTCCAGTGCATACTCATAAATAGTGATAATATCATGAAGGATAGGGACAACTTCATATTCATACTGAAGAATTCATTTGTATATAAAACAGTCATTTTGTAGTCAGGGATGGTTAAATCTAAGAACACGGGATGCAATTTTCAGAGGCACTGAACATTTGCATCTCCTGCTGAAATCAATAGGAACCGTAGGAGTTCAGCAGCTTTGATCAATAGGACCAGTGATTTGCAAGTCCAAATCAGCTGCTGATAAAATGGTCAGGTATCATGGAAGAAAAATCCTACTTACTAATGGGCTAAAAATAACCGACTGGATGAGCAGTCACATCAAACATTGTTCTGTACTTAAAGAAAATGGCGTGGTGCTGAAAAATTACAGAAATAATGTCATATTTCTTACTCTATCTCTTGTATTTGCCTTGTTTTCTCTTAAATTTTTAAGTTTCTTCTTTAACTGCTGATGGCTTCTTAGGTTTTTATTACAATGACATTGAAAAAAGAGAATATTTACTATACCATTCCGCAATGGTAGCCCATTTCATGCTCTTTATAGGAACACAGACCAGCAGATGAACAGAGAGACACAACTATTGACTGCATTGAATCAAACAGATACGCTCTTGTCTTTCATGTGATAATTTGGAATCTATCTTATAGCCTTTGCACACTGGTATGTCCACAGTGTCTGTTAGTCCTCATCTTATACACCAGATCAAATAAATTATTTTAAAAGTATTATAGAAATTTCTGTTTTCTTTTCCACAACATCCTTTCGCAAGGTGCCATCTCTGTAGATATCTGAGCCTAGACTGGTGACACAGATCCAGCTCAGTCCTTTCAAACACCTCAAACCAGAGAAATATACACCAACACGTAGCCAGGGATGTATCTGTTTCTTTTTTTTCAATCAAAACCAGAAAAAAACTTTAAGGTAACTGGATTTCAATAATTTTCCCCCAAGATTTTTTTTTAATTTGAGCACTCATTTGAATGAATCTTGAAAACACACACAGCCCGTGTGCCCTCCAGGCACAGAGCCTGCCACCAGGCAGATTTTGCCCATTTCCCGTTGCTGTCTGAAGAGCAGAGAACTTGCTTTCCCCAGTCAGCCCTTCACTCCACTGGCAATTCCACTCTGCCTTAACCCAACGCTCTGCCCACTCCCCACAGCCGTGGCCAGGCTCTTGGGAACCGCTGGCAAAGCTGCTGCAGCCCTGATGCACCCATGATGGGCACCAACGTCACCTTCCTGGCAGGTGTCCCAATGTCCTGCCTGCCTTACCGCCCTCTTTGGGGGCAAACTCAAGCAATTGTGCCCCAGATTGCCGTGGCTGCATTATGGTTCTCAACATATATGAAAGTACAGAAGAAAAAGAAAAATATATACGCCTTTGCTCGACAGAAAATAATTCAACACATTTACAGCGTGGAGACCGAACATCCACTTTATGAAATGAGATCTTCTTGGAGTAGCTACTGTGACTTTAGAACCTATTCACAGAAATCACTCCCGTTGAAGTGAAAATATGTGTTTTACTTGATAAACTAAATATAATGACTAAGGATTTTCAATACATCAGCTGTTACACAACCATTTACAGCGTTCTGTAATTTCCTTACTGTCCATATAATAATCAAATTTATTTTAGAAAGGATCAAACAATAAACATGGTGATTACAGGACAAAAATGGGAACATGGAGAAAAAATATTTTTTCTAACTGACTAGTAGTTCAAAGGAGAGAAAACACAGAAGTATGTGTTTTCAAGTAAAAGCTCCTCTATTTGAGTCTCACTGATAACAGGGAACAGCTGAAAAATAAAAGAACAAAAACATTTTGCTACTTTACCTTTTGATTGAAAAGAAATCACAAACTTAGAGCACTCTGGTACAAGTCTCAGTTCATTACAAACAGAAGAGCCACTTGCAAATTTTTGATCTGAAGTAAGCTTTGGGTTTCCAAGACTTTGGGAATGCTCTAACTTAAGGCTGAGATTTGGGCGAGTTTTTAACAGTAACATGTAGCTCATGCATCTAACAGCAGTACCAGGTATTTGAGAAAGCACATTTAACTCATTAGATAAGGGGAAGAAAAAGCTTAATGTTAAAATTTGATATACATTCATTCGGCCTGAATTTGCAGCTCATTTTAAGTTAATGAGTTAATTCCATAACATCAAATGATGAAAATTATTTTGCTTTTACAAAGTCTCCCTTATTCTTCCAGTAAGAACCACTGACCTGATGCCAGGTTTAGTTTGATCCTGAAATTAAAATGAGTTTTGTTTTGCAATTTGGGCCCAAGTCTGTAGTCATTGCTCAGACATATCCCCCTCTGACTTGAAGGAAACATGCTTGGAGTGAGGGCTGAGGGACCTGAACGCCAGCGAGCAAAGAGAAGATACTTGGGGGAGTGAATTTTACCTTCAGAGTATTACACACAGTCTGACTTTGTATATTCAACTGCTCTTATTTAAAACATGTGCATTTACATTTTTGATGTGAAAAGATATGCAAATATAAGACCTTACACAGCAAGTGAACTTTGAAAATAGTTTATATGCTATTATTCATACCTAACAAAAGGGAAAGAACTAAGGTACCTGAATGATAAGAACAGGCCATGAACTTATTTAAATATTTAACCAACCAGAAATGGGCAGCATGAATATTAATTTGGAATAAGCTCACTAACACTACTTGAATCTGCAGGAAAGCTTATGCAACTGAAAAATTTCTGGGGCATGCAAGACCAAATAACAGCATCTTGGAAAATGTTCTGAATCAGAATTGCTGGTTCAGAGATCTATGTTTTGCTATAGAAAACAGAACTAGAAATACTAATAATTTATAAAATACAAAGCCATCTTTATTTCACTTAGTCATGCCCAACTGAAGAAAACACGTTACACCTGCAGACACGTCTCCAGGAAATTCAGATAGAGTTTTTTAATTCCTATGCTTACAGTGTTCTTGGGCTGATGACATGCAGCAGTCTATCTCTAGAAAGATAAAAAAAATTCAGTGGTAGACTGAAATCTAAGCAGAGATGAAACAGACAGATAAAAATCGAAAGGGTGTGGGTGGGAGATATATGAGGCAAACAGATGAGGCTGCAAAAATTATACAGCCAGTTCTAACCGAGGGCATATGCTCACCAGCTGTTATGTAAATCTGCAATTAATGTAGCTTACTAGATCCTCAGGTGCTTTCAAACAATTGTACACCAGAAATGATTAAATCTACTTTCCCAGCTGCATTAGATGAGGATGTTGGAAAAAAAATCCCTCCTGATGAGCACCTCACTGACAGTAACCAGAACTTTGTCAATGTGGGACAAAAAAAAACCCAGTGGAAAAAAAAAAGACTGAAATTGTAATAATTTTCCCTATAAAGACATTTATTCAGAATCACTCTTTCAGGCAAACCCAGAGCTATTTCCATTCCAACTATAAGACATTGGGGACACTCTGGCTCCCACCCACCTGCAAACTGGCAACTAAATCAACAAACCAAGAGTGCATGTGAGAAAGTGCACCACACAAGCAAAAATTAATTAGATTTCCCCATGTTTACAGAAGCCACAGTCACATTCTAAGACTTGACATAATGAATGTTTTGTAATATTTCCAATTCAGACTGAAAAATCAATGTGATTATTAATGTTCAGCCAAAATGTCATATGGTGAGTCTCAAAGACTTGCTCTCCCATGTATGATTGTAATCACATTGACACCACGCCCACCCTCAATATATCTATCTTCCAAAAAAAGGAAGGTGTTTCTAGCTCCTCTGGTAAATCTGGCCAATCTATTGTGATAAAAAAAAATTGCCAAGTTAGGTACTTACAAAGATGAGTTTGAAATTAAGTAACTGCACTTCAACCTATGTAACATTTTTTTCTGAAATTAAATTCAAAAAAGGGGCAGCAAAATATATCTTAGAAAACATGATGCAAAATATTACATATTTTTAAAGCTAGCTGTCATTCTAGCCAATGATGTAAAAATTAAGAGGAAAAAATGAAAGATTTAAATTGTGCTCTGACTGAAGAAATGAAATAAAGGTAGCAAGGTAAAATTCAATTAGGAGTTATCGGTCTTTTCCTAATAATTCTTTAAGAGCAACGATGTTGTAGCTTAATACAAAAATCAAATATTTAACTTAAGAAAAATATCACAGCAATTAAAATCAGTAGGAGTCCTCTGCTAGTATAAACATGTCATCTTGAATAATATTTCTTTCCCTATTAGGCAGTATCAAGGTTAAGAGAATAGAAAGCCAATGAGAATCCCATGTTGTATTCAACCTCTGGCCAACCTAGCATTCCGCTCGCCAGAATTTACAAAGCACCCAACGGCAAACATTACTAGTAAAACATGAGTTGTACTGGTGTAAATGCAAGCAAGGCAACAGAATGGAAAAGATAAAGAATAACTCAGCGTAGAAAAGCAAGAGAGGCTTACCGATAACATAGGCTAGCAACAACGCCAGGGTAACCGTAATGGCAGTGGCACTCAGAGCAGTGCACTTCCAGTTGCAACACCTGTAAGGTTTGTTAAAAGTGAAGGCAGGTCTAGAGAAGGTACTTCTAGGAAGAGGCCTAGGAGGTGGAGAGTAAACAGTATTGGATGTTAAAGGATAGTTCTGACTGGCTGCGCTGAAGATAGCTGAAGACCCAGATCCGTGTTTAAATAGGAAATGCCTATGAAAAGAAGACAAAGAACTATGTTGTAAAAACCACTTTGTGATTTAAGAAGCAAAAGGAGCTACATAAGCACTGTACTGTAAATACTGCATATATCCACAGACAACATCAAAGACAGGAACATGTGTGTTTGAACACACCCTGCACTGGATGTTTTCCAACCACACCGCAAGATTTCCAGCACTTTTTGGTGAAACAATATAATGTAAATGAATTCTAAGCTCTCCTCCCAGTTGTTCAGAGTAACGCTGAGGAAAGGTTATTTCTCAGTACAGTACCTGCAGGTCCTCCGTATGAGCAGCCCCCCTGTGCCTTGTTACACGGACATGCCTGAGACACGGGAATTGTTGCCAGCGGTACCCACTCCATCCACAAACACACAACTGGATTTATCTCACCGAGAGTAAAAAAAAAGTGAAGAAACCACTACCACTCTGAACATTTATTTTTACTATGCATTCTCACCACGATATAGGAAATAAGAAAAAAAAAAGAGAAAAAAGCAAAAAAGGAAAAAAAGCAAAATGTAAAAAGCAAAAAACCAAAAAGAATAAAAAAAGAAAAAAGAAGAAAAAAGGAAAAAGAAAAAAAAAACAAAGAGAGAAAAGAGAAAAAAACAAAAAAGAGAAAAAGAAATAAGAAAGGTGACTGAAAAGTGGAAAATGTTCAAGGATAATACATTTTGAAGGACTGTAGTTGCTGTATAGGGGTTTTTTTAGTATTCTTAATTGAGCTATTTCGAGAGCAGTTTTTCTTCAAATGCTTTTGCCTACTGTGGTGATTCTCAAACATACTAAGAAAGAATTCATTTGGAGACCTATTTTAGCATATTTTGGAGGACTGATTGCTGTCAAGAAAAAATAGCAGACCTACAGTAGCACAAAAAAATAAGGTACAGAAATGTGCCTTGCAGAATGGGCTCTGGTGCAGAACTCCAGCGTGGTCGTCTATAAGCAGATGGTTTTCACGACTGGCAAGTGCTCTCTGAGAGAACTGGGAAAGGATACTTAATTTTAAACAATAACTTACTATGATATGTGCTCAGAAATTGTGGCAAAAAGGGATATATTCAAGACTGATCGCACCAACCACATATTCTTTCGGAAACATCAACTTTTTTTGCCCCTCCTTTCATTTGTTTTATGTAAGTGAGCAGGTTTCTCGGGTGCACTCTTTTCTGACAGGCCCACATCTAAATCTCATGCCGTAGCATGCACCCAAAGAAGTGCAGAGCATCTCGGTGTTCCTCTGTCTCAAGCCACTAGGTCTGAGCTGAGAAAGC
The DNA here is from genome assembly GCA_011057875.1 of Pterocles orientalis. Lineage (NCBI taxonomy): Eukaryota > Metazoa > Chordata > Aves > Pterocliformes > Pteroclidae > Pterocles > Pterocles orientalis. The sequence goes on from WKFP01014254.1 coordinate 65,177, forward strand.
AAGGAGCACTTCCTAGAGGACAGCATTCAGCTCCCCCAAGCTTGCCAGCCCTTTGTTTTGGGAGCCAGACACCGATGCGAGGCAGTGATCCACTTGCAGTTCAGGTGCTTTGAACCGTGCGCCATCCATACAAGCTCCCAGCGGAATAAGAGCATCCATGACTGTTGCTGCCGTTGTTTCCCATTCAACCCACGTCTCTGTTCTGCCATCACCTGAGTGCCGTGCGAGTGCTCTGCAGACCCCAGACAAGCACGGCCACGCCACTTGTGCTGGGGTGCAAGACACCCGCAGTTGTTTCTGCCAAAACTGAAGGAGGATCTGGCTTTTAGAATCACCTGGCACTACGATGCCTGCAAGCCAAAAGCCACAGACACATTTCACAGCTGAAGTTAACTGGCCAATGTTGACATGGTCCAGAATCTTCGCAATGACAAATGTACCGTTACACCTTCGGCAAGGCACAGGACAAGTTTCTGAATACATATATGGATCCATCAATCCATGCTGGTAGAATTTTTTGATGGATTCACAGCGGGATATACACAGGATGAAAGACTTAACCATATGAAACATGATTATACTGTGACATTTGACTTTAAGAATATTGTAAATACATACTCCTGAAAAGGTAATTGCTAAAATGGTGCAATGAGTATGGTATTATGTATCTCCATTGTAAGATTTTAAAAGAAAGGTTACAGTTCTCAAAATGCCAGATTATAGAAAATAAAAAGGTATTACAGGGCAGTTTTATCTTTTAAAAGGCCTTTATTCAGGCAGCTACATGAAATAGAAGGTAAATGAGCATACTGGTTAGCTTGCATTACAGAGCACCGTGCCTACATATCAGGATTCTTTTGATGAACCACAAGAATTAAATTTTTGTATGTTGGCTACTAATTATTCCTGCTTAATAATTATTACCCAAGTAAAAAGCATTCGGACAAAAAAAGATCAACTGAATCAGAGTACAGCATCTTGGCATTATACTAGACAACACATTCAAGTTTTCTTTCCTGTTGACTGTCACAGTTACAGATATATACATTATATAGATGGCAATGCTCTCAGCATGGCAATGTTGCCTGTAAGTATTTTAGTTCAAAACCCCTAAACACAAATATAGTAAAATAAGAAAATTTAATGAAATAACGTAACTACCTGCAGGACTATTTCATGCTGCTTCCCTCATACCAGGCTATCAGAACAAAGTTGGTTATTTTGGCTTCAGTGCTTTGTTGTTACACATGAAGGCTTGTGCAATACGTGAGGTCTTTTCAGTCAGTATTTAACAAGATACATAATCATTTAGACTTTCCATAGGAAAGAACATCACAGCAAAATTCCTATTGATATTCAAGAAGTAGAATTACCAAATAAAATAAGAAATGTGTTATTACATCTAAACACAGACATAAAGTATATATACATTTACATACAAATAAAAACAATATAGCTATTAACCAGTCAATAGTTCTGTAATTGCTTTACATTTTCAAGACATAATGACAAAAACCTACTTATTTGATAATTTTTCATTTACTTTTTTTTTGGAAATTACAAAAAAATGGTCTGATATTGGCAGTATTGATTGTCCTTTATGGTGCACAGCTCAAAGATATTAGAGGTAAAAGGAAGGAAATGATGAACTGGAAGTTATTATTAAGGCTCTAATAGCCTCGCAATCAATAGCCAGGAATAATTTCACTCTCTTGCAGGGGGATATAGAAATGTGGCTTCATAGCCTGATGGTAAAATGCTGGTGTGCAGAAGGATTTCTTTATTAGCAGAGGAGCGCACACAAGCTGGATCCAGCTTACACCCTTCTAGACAGATGACTCCATTCACAGAGAATTTACATAGCTCCAACTTGCTGTAATGAACCGAGATTCTGAGGCAACACTACACTGAAACTGAGCTCCCAGTGAAATAATGTTGAGAAAATGTTAAAAATCACAATTGTTTATGCCTTCCATTTTTGGGAGAGTATATCGAGTACTCAAAGACATTTCTATAGAATTTGAAAAACACTGGTGGCACAAAGACAAATTTCCAAAGCCAGACTGTGACTATGTCCTCATAAACTCAGACGGCTCCTCATCTGTCTGAGCACAGCGCTGTTCCCAAAGGACGTCGGGACACACTAAACTCTTGCTATCAATTCTATAAAATCAGGCTCTCTCTCGAAAGAGCAAAATAATAAAAATTGCAGTTCAAAAGTTTAGATGTGACTGCAGCCTGGTGTGTGCTTTAATATTCGATCTAAGAAAGAAGCTACGGCTTTGTAAACTGAGAACACAAGAGAAAGCAGAGAATTTATAAGAATGATTGATAAAAACCACTTGTTCCAACTGGGGAAGTTCTAAATGTTCACAAAAGCATAAAAAAAATCCATAAAGAAGATCATCATAATCTTTTAGAAAGAGAAATACAGGACATAATCTGCAAGGCATTTGTTTGTGAAACAAGTCACTTAATATTATTATTACACTGATAATTCCAATACATAAATATTAAAGGCTCAGTAATAATTTCACATATAAAAGAGGCATTTGGAAAACATTCCCTCTTTCTTAAAGTAACCAGAACGTCCGTTTGCCTATCTGTCCATTTGTTCACCTCAATTAATGTAGAACTTCTGAACTTTGAATCCTCTCAAGCAAAGCTGACAGGAAGAAAAAGCTCCTCATAAAAAACGAGGATAGGGTAAGTGGGACCAAAACCACCTAACCCGACAAGAAACCAGTAAAACCAGCAAAACCCCCAGTGAGCTCCCATTTCTAAACTCAAGTCTTCATCCCCTCTAACGCCCTCCAGTACCGCACACGGTGGCTAACGAACACATACTGGCTGATCCACAGCTAGGTCTAAACCTGCTACATGGACTTGCCCAGTAAGGAGACAAGGACTGAGGAAAGAGAGTTCTTGGGGAGTTCAGACGATGGAAGCCATGAAATCAGACCTCTTTGTCCTGCTGATGACAGAATAGTTTGGTTTTTGTAAAGAACCAGTTTCACGTGGCTCATCTAAGTGCTCTTGGTCAACCTCAAGAAGAATGGCATATAATTCCAAGAGTGCAGTTCATACCAAAATGATGTTTTTTTTCTGAAAAGGTTAGAGAATGGGAATTCATTTCTTTCTTTACACCTCTGTCTATCAGGACATTTCATTATACTTTTGGTTTCTTATCTGGAATGGTAATTTAAGTCTTATCAAACCTACACATGAAGCAATACCCCACTGAAATCATGTGGCAGTACCATAATACTGTTACAGAAAGTAGATGAACCCCCACCAGAATTACTTAATTTAATACTGATAAAATATTTTGACATCCCAGTACTGCAGCAATGTCCCTCAACTTTGTCAAGGGCTTGATATCACTGCTCTAAGTTCTGTGCATTTACCCTGTGCCTAGCTTCTGTAGGCCTAGAAGTCCACCTTTACTTGTACCTATAACATGTTTTCCTTTCATTTCCATTAAAAACTGACAGAGTCGTAAGAGGAAAACATGAAGAACAAAAGCAGATTTGAAAGTGAACCACCACACGAATTAACAGAAACAGAAATCCTGCAATACATTGGCCAAAAACTGTGTCTGCATTTCTCCTGGATAAACCAAGTGGGAACACATTTGTACTTGTATGAGTTTCACATTCAAGAACTAGTTACCTAAAGTGTTACAAATTGCTGCATAGCTATGTGATAGCAAAACTAGTAAGTCTTCAGTTCCATCATCTACATTTTTCAACTTCTTCTAAAGTAAATTCTATAACCCCATATAATACAGATAACTACATCTATACCAGTGTTTGAGAAGGCAATTGAAGTAATTCTTTTAGATGTCAACAGAAGTGCAAAAGGAATTTTTAAGGGCACGGTAGCTGAAACAGAAGAAGGATTCTGATTTTTGGCATAACCAGAAAATACACAAAGACAGTAGCCAAAATGGAATTGGAACTGATACAGTTGCCTGTCTACTCTGGAAAACATCAAGTCCATTGTTACCTGACCCTTTTAAGTCACTTAGGATTTCCTGCTACAGTGGGAAGAAGCAGAAATTTGTGCTGTCATGATTTTCTGTTCATCCGATTCTGTACTAAAAGTGGAAGAAGAAAAAAAAAGGGCAACTTCTAAATGTAGATAATAATCCGAATATGGACCTCTTTAAAAGTCTCACATATGGTACTCAGCAAACAATAAAGACAAGACAGCTATTCTAAGGTAAGCATACAATATAAAACCAAGACACCTACTTGACAATAAAGATAATATGCACTATATCCTCTTCTTGAAAACCAACCCAGGAAAACTATAAGTGAATATAAGACGTGACTTATAATTATAGATAGAATCTGACCTATAATTTTACCTGCCTTGTTTTATCTTTTTGCGTACAAGAAGTAGGAACAAGAATGCTCAAGGTGGAAGAAGAGGGAAATGGCCATGAAAACTATTTATCTAATTTATTTTATCATTCTATTTTTACATGTAGAATTGAAATACACTTGAGACCCTCTAGAGATCTGTTGTTGGGAATAAAACTACTTTGTTAAAATTTCCTCTTTGAGCTGGACTTGCCTTTTGAATCATTCACATAGAACTGCTTTGCTTTATTCACTCATGTTTACCTTACGTAGTGTTTGAAAACTCAGCCCTGCGGCCCTGGATGTGAAAGGATGTGAAAAGAATCTGTATCCTTTACTTTTCGCTTCAGTACAGAACATCAAGTGACACGATGCTGACTCACTTGTCTGCTGCTGCTGAGGCCAAGCTAAGCCTGTTAGCCAGGTGACTAAACTTTCAAGTCCCTGGCAGAAATCTGGGCCAATAAATGCATAAATACAGGACAGTGCCAAGATCAATCAAGAACAGCTTCTAAAATGGAACAGTTGTCCAAAATACAATTGTCTTCTGGTGTCATTGGCTATTTAGGGATAAAAAGACAAAAGAAAACCTACCACACTGGCGACAGAAATTACTCTTGCATAGATCAGTATAGGCCTTGATACTATGATGCAAGGTGGCATTGCTACACCAATCCAGTAGCTTTCAAAAGTGCTTTTCTGTGGCTTAGGACTTTCCTTTAGCACTAGAATTCAAACAACAGCTAACTAAAACTGATCAACGCACAAAGAGATTTGCGGGTTAAGGAAGGAATAAGGCAGCTTATGTTTTGCTCTATTTGTTTTCAATAAATTTAAAATTTTTGACGTGGAAAATGAGAACAATAGTACTTACAATAATATTTACAAAGGTGATATAACGAATAGTATGGAATATTCGCCGAGTACTTTGAAACTATGACTTGAGAACAATAAAAATAGCAATACTGTAATTTTGTTACTTATACGGTGTGGTTAGAAGCATAGCTTAAAACAAAGAAAAGAATGAAATAACTAAAGTGGAAGCAGTTGCCCTACAGTTCTCTTTGCTATGAATTTCCTCCTGTGGGTATTCATGCATATTCTAACTGACTTCTGTTCTTAGCACTTGAGTCTACATCCAGATACTTACACTCACATGCAAACAGTCTCAAGCCAAACTGTACAGCTACTGTGACAACACAAATTTTATGTGACAACAGGCACACCGCATTACCCAGGTACAATAATATCTAGTCTTCCAATACAGCTGTCCTAGAAGCAGCTGTCCAGGAGATGGATGCACATTTCAAGGCAATAACATTACACATTAGGTGGACATAAGATAACATATCTTCACTTTTAACTTTATATACTATTCCATTATTCAACTTAATGAGTGAAGAGTATCCACATGATTATTGTACAAGTTACTATATTAGTCCTGCAAAAAACCCCCTTACACACACACATACTGCTCCAGGGAAAGCCACACTAGAGTTCTTCCCAAAACAAAAATATAGTAGAGTATATGAGCCATACATCGCCTCATTGTCCTTACTGACTGGATCTCAAATTATTCAGAACAATACTCAAGTGTCATTGCTGCTAACATGAAAATTGTACTTCATTGTAGCTGACAAATGTTTATATTTTTATTTCCATAAAAAATGCTTTCATTCTCGCATTATTAAATTCAGGGTCATATTTACAGCTTTTATTTTAAGTTCATGGTCATATTTACAGTTTTCAATTTATCTTTTACAATTCAGAAGTCTTAAATATTTTTAGGATCTTTTCTTCTGAGCAGCGAAAACACATGGGACTTGGGATGAATTTAAAACCCTTGCCATGTGTCTGGTTTTAATATGGTCAGCCTCTCTATAGGATAGATTTATTGTTTAATTAGGTAAAAATTGACAAAATACAAGTGAAATCTCATAATAGCAAATATTGACCGACATGATTTGAAGAAAAAATTGCAAATGAAGTCCTCCCCCGTATTTATTCTCGGAATAACCACAAGACTGGTGTTACAACTCAGGAGTAGGCTCCATTCCCAAACAAGTTCCTAATGAATTGCATTGCTCAAACAGTCATTGTCTCCCTGCTTGGTGCTTTATGATCATCAACACCTGTGTGCCTTGGGAGCTGTAAAGGCCATTCTGTTTGCTATGGAAACCTTGAACTGGGAAAAAGGAAGGCAAAAATTGTACTTTCTGTATCTCTGCGCTGAGAAGAAAATTCACAAGATGCTCAAATGGAGAGACCAAGGAGAAAGAACAAACCTTCCAGGAGCTCACACGGAACTGTGTGTGTATTTGTATATTCATTTTTCTTTAATTATTTCTGCTTTTAGCACTACTCCAGCTTAAACAGAAAGTAAGTACAGGTTTCTGTGATTTGAAAGGCTGTAAATGTACTTTTTGAAGACCACAAATAATTTTGAGCTTGATTAAAAAAAGAACAAGGGAAAACCACAGTACGGAATAAATCTGTTGATAAGTGATAGTTGTCAAGATCTCCGCTATACTAACAGAATTATAAACAAGACGATATTTTTAGGGAAACATAAATCTAGATACTCCTAAACATGTGCCTTAAATAACTATACAACACAGAGAGGAATGACTCCATCTAGATGATGAGCTGAATAAACTTCTTGAACTCCAAAACTCTCAAAGTTTTTAAGTGTTTAGAGCCACAATCCAACTTTAGGGCTCTGAAATATCGCTGAATAGTAACTGAAAATCATAACTGCCTTGAACCCCAAATACTTCTCTTATTATTCTAGTACTTCAAAGTTTTATATAAATGAATGATAATTGAATCTCAGGTTCATGGTCTGGTACCTCACTGTCCCCTTAGAGGAGCTATTACCATGGTGATAAGATTGCTTAAATTAAGCTGTCTTTTTCCACGGTACTTGGCTCATTGCCAGTGCAGTGAAGGGAGATTTCAGTCCATTCAGCACAGCATTAACCTTACTGCCAGCGCTGCTAAAACGGGTTAGAGGAGCTAGAAAGAAATTTGATTTTAAAAAGGAAGGAACAAGCAAATATGTAAAATACTGAAGCACAAAACTGGACTAAAAAAACCCTCACTTTGAAACAAAGTTAAAATCAGGTAAGTTTTGATATTTAGACAGAAAACTTAAAAATTCTAATGCTTGGGTAATCTAAAGGCAAAGCTTTGCTCAAAATAAATGTGTTTAATGGTTTAACCATGAGTGAACTTAAGCAGACTATAGGCAGGATCAGAAATAACGTCAGGTAAAAACCCCTATTTAACATCAAGTTTTTTCTTATTTGGGAATTTGACTGAAGTGGGAAAACAAATAGCAAACACCAGGAAAAAAACCCAAAAAAACCAACAAACTGCAAAAAAACCTCAAGATATGGAAATAAACAGTCAACTGACTGAACATGGAAAAAAATGAAAAACACTCCTTTGAATTGTCAGGATTTAATACATACTCCATACAAAGTGGTCTGCTGTGTTCGGATGCGGCTGACAGAGATAATGACAATGTATTACACTGTAAATCATAAGATTTGAAACATTAGAGCAAAGTATCTATGAAACCTGAAAAAAACAATTATTTTAGTGGAAAGGAAGGGAACAGGCAATAGGTTGCAAATGCTTTATTCTGAGGGAGAAGAAAAAAAAAATCAATTTACGTAAGAGCCCAACAACATTACCCTAAAAAAAGAGAATCGATGTTTCCTTGTGTTTTTATGTAGTAGGAGAGAGCCTTGAAGTATTTTTCTAGCAATACTTACAAATTATTTTTCTGTGTGACAATGAAATTACTGCATGTTCATAAGTCATTTTAATAATGAGCATTTTTTTTTAAAGTGTGTGTGCCTGCATACAGATATAGCCTGTATTTGCATTTAGAGGCTAAAGCACAGTCAGTTGGCAGTTTGAGCAGAGCTGCCTCCTACAGGTACAGCTCTTCTCCAATTTCTTCACCAACAACTGTTCCACGACACGTCCTCTCAAGTTTTAAAGGTGTTCCTAATTCTTATTTTCATCTCAGCTGCTTATAATCAGAATAACTGCCTTGGCACTGACATATCTCTAAGCTCTATTTTTGGCTTTGCCAAAAGCTTGTGTGAACTTGAACAAGCAATTTTGCCTTTCCAAGTCCTTCTCCTCATTAAACAGTTGGGCTAAGTAAGCTGGGCCCCAACAAAACTGTTCTGCAGAGCAGCCCATGCATATACCTCCTCTAGCTGAAGCACAAAAAAGAATTTCGATTTTCTGTTTTCCACATAATATAACGAAATTTTACTCTACAAAAAAACCCACCTTTCAAAACACATACCTCAGTACACATCTTTACTGCAGCCTTTTGCAGTCTAGTTTAAGGTTTCAAATACTAGTTACATAAGAATACATGTTTAATCAGAGGACTGCAAACATTTTCAGAACTACAGAATTTTCTTTTACATAAATATGACACATGATCATTATGAGCAGACTCAAACTCGCTTCACTTCTGACTGTCCAGCGTGAACAGGATTTACAGTCACACGACTAGTGTGACACAGCTGCCATTAACATGCTTCACTTTATTTTGCAGGATTATTTTTAATGGGCACGTAAACATCGATGGAGAAAAAAAGCAAGAGAATCCAGATACTAGGCCAAAGTATCTGTTTAATTCAAGCTGAATCATTCGCTGTGAAAGGAAGAAAAAACAAGCTGCAAGCCCTTCTTTTTCTCTAAGGCTGTGTTGTATACTATAGACTTCTGGGAAGCGGTGATCACAAATGTTTTTTATTACAATGTTCCCCTGCTATATCACTTGTCTGCACATAAACTGCAGATACATCTTGGCAAATAGTCTCACAGATTCCACTTTCAGATTATACAGCCTTCCAGCCAGCTTCACGAGAGGCTGCCGCTAGCTACCAGAAGGTGCATGAAATCAGCTGAAACAACCACTGAAGGGCAGGAATGGGGAAAATTCCCAGACTTTGTGAATTGCTAACGTGTAGCCCACAGTATGCTTTCCAGTCTGAGTTCCAAATCCACTGCACAGTCCTTTCATCAGTACCCAATTATATTATTATAACTCTGTATCGATGTATTTGTTCTTTATGAGAAGTTTCACATTTGCAAAAATAATAAGAAACCTGAGAAATTAAACCGAACTCAAAAGAGACTTAAAATTGCAAAGAACTTTCCCCAATGAGGTTTGATGAGAATATACTGAACAGGGATGCAGAAAGGCTAAACAAGATCTACCTAACTGCTAACTGAAGAGAACCAAAAGGCACTTAATGGGTACAGAATGCCCAGGGGTCAGCCTCCTATGCAGCAGAAGGTACAGAATATACAAGCTTGTTACACCAGAAATGGCAGAGAACAATCTTTATAGCGTAAACAGAAGCTTCTAGCTCTAGAAGGACTAGCTGAACTAAAATTTTGTTTTGTTCACTTTTGGAGAAAAGTTTCCATCCTCCTTGATTCTTTTTGTGATTTGTCCTTAAGATAAATAAGGAAAATTTTATTTCAGAATTAATTGGCTTATTCTTCAATCCCAACTTAATAGCCTTTCAGAGAAGAAAAACTTAATTTGATGATTCAAATTAGCAGCTGTTAAGTGCTTAAAGATGTACATTAAAATTAAGTTTTGTAATAAAATAAAAACAACCTTCTTATAAAAGAAAAAAAATTAGGGTTCAGTTATTAATTGTGATAACTGGCCCTTGGACATATGTGTATTTAAAGGAAAACATATCCGTGTATAATACTTTACATTCTCCAGATCAGATTAGCTGGATGTCAGATACCTGTTTCACCAAACACAGCTTTCACAGAGAGCCATGCACTTCACATGTTTTAAAATGCCAAATCCCAAAGGAAATACTCCTTGGTAGTCATAACCCCTTGGTGCTCAGTTCACAAAGACGAGGAAGAAGGTTGCAGAAAATCAAGGGCTTGTTTTAAGCACCAACTCAGCAAACACAGCTGTAGTGAAAGCATCAAACCAGTTAATACATAAAAGCCGATACCCCAAAAGTCAGAGGAAATTGCATTTACCTCTGAGGCAGAACTTCGGGTACTGAACTACAGGCTTGTTGCACACAGAACGTATTTGTTTTCAATTATATTTCAGAGTAGATTATTTGCATAAATTATGAATGATCCTGAAGTCGAACCCTCCCTTCCCCACTCCCAGAGGTAAGGCTCTCCATGCTCAATACCTGTCTTGGGCCCCTATCATCTCTCCATCACCAAACGATTACCTAATTATATTCTTTGTGTGTATGTGCAATAAAGTGCTTAAATACGCATTGAGGAAAATATTATTTTGGTATTATTTCCTATCTCCTCTTATCCCCAGGAAAGCTACAGGCAAAACACCGACTAACTCCAGAAGTTTTTTTAAATGCTGATTTAAAAAAAAATAAAATTAAAAAACCCCCTATTTTCTGACGACAAAATGGCCCTGGGAGAATGTGGAAGGGTGAGACAAGTACACAAGCACAAATCCTGACTGCAAACAAATCGAAAATACCTGTGCAATCTACACACCTTAAGGAAATTGATGTCTTCCAAACCCTTGCAGAACACATGCTTTTATGAGCATTAATGATCTAGACGAATCAAACAAATAAATCCTCACATGGCTACGCAACATGGCCTCAAATCAAAATGCACTGGCATGTCCTGAACAACAAACTTGTAATTCCCCATCACCATTCCATGTCAATGTCAGGCCTCCTCCCCATGTTTTTTTTCTTTTTTTTGAAGATTTGAGATAAGGTCTGTACCTGGTTTCCAGTGGTATGTTGCTGTTCAAGACCCAGCTGTTATGGAGATGCACTGAATCTTGTGTACTGGTGGGGGGAGTCGGGGCAGCAGGACTGGGCTGGCTGCGGGTGGTCATGGATCTTCTCTGGAGAGAATCCGCCGTTGGAGGAGGTTTTCTGGCGCAGGTGCACGCGTGCGGTGGTGGAGGCGGCGGTGGGAGGGGTCTGAAGGTGAACTGGTTGTGTGGGCTGCCTGGCATATCTGAAACAACAAAGAAAACACAAAGAAACCCCCAGAGCATTATTATTTAAAAAAGATCAAGAGAGCACAAGCATGATATAATATTTATTTGGAATAAAAGACTGTGCTTTATCATGTTGTTAACCCAGTTGCCTTTAAAATGTTGTTGCAACATATGAAATAATTTAAGATCTAGTACACTACTGAAATGGAGAATATCAGATGCAGACACACCCCCTCCAGCACTGTAGTGCAGTAGTTCAACAAAAAAGAAAAAGGAAAAAAAAAAAGATGATATAACATTCGCTTAATTTGTCATAGGATTTTTTGAGGAGGAGGGTAAAGAACAAATAAATCAAGTTGACATCAAATTGCAGCACAGATACCAACTGATTTCATAAGGTATAAATCTCATTTAAGAACATCAGTGAAAGAAACAGACACAGTATAAGAATTAGTCTTGAGCTTCAAATCAAGAGAGAAAATAATTGAGTAATTGCTACCACCTAACAAACATCTTTCATAAAACAAGTTTAACACATTTCTGTGAGTCTGTTACTGCATTTGTTCAATGGGACCTGGGAAAAGACCCTCTCAAAGGCTCCCTGAAGCTCTAATGATCCAGATACCCAGAGAAAAGGTTACGTGGCAGCTAAAGGCAGATGAGCTGGCAAGGAGCTCAAAGGCACTGCACCAGGCTGTGGAGGAGACGGAGTGAAAGCCGTGTATGGTGGGTACCCAAGGCCCTGCCCCCTGTGCTGCCGCTGCCCCGCGGGACCCCCAGCACTGCCCTCGAGCACTGAGAGGGATGCTGCAACCCCATGGGTCCTGCCCCGGGCTAACGCTGCTACAAGGCTTTCAGCTGGCTCAACCCATGCCAGCGAGCTTGTGTCCTCCTGCAAAAGACAATGAAGATACAAGTATGGTGTAACAGTACTTTGAAGGGACAACAAAATCTTGTTTTCCTCTACTTCCCACAAGAGTCTTCAAAGTCATACAGCAAGAAACACAGCTATGGAGAATTGAGGCAAGAAAATTATTTTTAAAGGAACAATAACAAATACTTTGCAAAGAAGATGCTGATAAAAATTGCTGCCAGATTGGGTGAACTGTGAAGCTATTAACCTGAAACTCTTCCAGCTAATTTCCTTCAGTGTCTAGCGCGGCTTTGTCCCATTTTTTTACTCACCTTCACTCTCCCTTTTACCTTAGCAGACGTCCAGTTAAATTTGCACAAAACCAGCTGGAGCGGAGCTTTGATGAACCTGCAAAAATTCCCTGAAAGGAACTGTTGTTGCCATCCATTTACAACACACGCTTTCCTTAAATTACAACATGATGTGTCTTCAAGGTGAAAGATGAAAGTGTGACCCTTCCCTTCTTGGAACGGCTGGTGAAAAAAAAAAAAAAAGCACTTTTTCCTCCGTGACAGTCACAATTTACCCCAACTGGAGAAACAAGGTTGTTTAGTGCTCCGCATAAGCTTTTCTATGCTGTGGTAAGCAAAGCTGTCACGGATTTGGCCCAGGCTTAATCCTTTTAATTTCATTGATCTTTTATCAAGGCAGCATTCTTACAGTTGCATTAAGGTTTACGCTGTAATATTAGTTTGCATATACCAGAAAAGCATTTCTAAGCATATTAGAAAATTGGAAACCTCAGTAAATTAAATCACTGGAGTCAACAGTCCAGAGCTCTGAAATAATCTGCTGAGGCACTTTCATATAATAATTAATCTCAGTAAATCCTGTATCCCGCTATTTTAGAACTGAAAGCTACCCAAATTTTGGACATAATATTTGATGTCCAGCATCCTCAAGTATTTGATCAATGACATACCCTTACTTAGTGGTATAAATCTCAAATCCACTCTACAGAAAATTTGCAGGATTATTATACATCCTATAATTTGCATGACGAGCCATTTTAACGGTTGCGCTGCTCTTTGCCAGGACATGCAGTTAGACTCTCCAAGGTACATCAAAGGCTGTGCAGTAACTGCCGAGCAGCCAAGGTGACTGCTTCTCTAGGTAAACGGGAAAAAAGTGTATCATGTCTATGGCATGACATCTTCTGGGTCCTTTCTTTCCCTTTTATCTGTACTTTCCCTATTCTGTCAACAGCACGCAATTATCTGACAAATAGTTTAGTTTGTTCCATGCAATAGACTGGTTCTGCTTTGTGAACCATAAAGTATTTCTGGTTGGTAGGGTACCTTCTATCTCCCAGTGCAATCTATCACCATACATTAACACATCAGATTTCCTGGGGGATTCCTTTCTAATTATCACACTTGTCACCACTTCGTCCAGCTTCTGGCATCACAGGAAACCTCACATCAGATTCTGAAGTAATTTGGTGATTTAAAGACAAGTCTCCCACATCAGACCTTCACTTCAATGAAGCGCTGAAAATTCATTACGCTGGGAATCAGGCTGAGCTTCCAGTTCGGCTTTACAGACTTTCTAATTTGGCAAAGTTATTTTTATTTTGCTTGAAACTAAGTCAACAACTTATTAACTTTATTTTCATGCCACAAAAAATGTTGCTTGGGATATAAAGCAGCATTATATCTAAATATTCATGCTTAGGATTCTTCAGAACGCTAAATAAACAGCAGACTCTATAAAATAACTTAATGCAAAATCATTTAAACAGCTAAAAAGTGGTATTACACAAGACAATTTGTCTAAACCCAACAAGCTTAGCTATGAGTTTTTATCCCGTTGCTATTGTTCAGCACAATGCTATGCATAACAACTCCTGATATTATTTTTAATGGTTGCTAAAGATGCTCATATTTTTTTTTTAATCAAAGAGTCTATGAATGATATGCAAATACAGTGTCATTCATCTTCAATGAGTTCACTGACATGGTAGAAGTTTTCATTCATCTAAAAATGTAACTATTAAACATGACTTCAGCTCAAACTTTATATTTACAATAATTTGCTTCAGAGCAGATTTTAGTTTGAGGAGTGGCCAAACCAGAAGAGACGATCTTGGCTCTCATTATTGGCCTCCTCATCTTCACTTGCATTTAGCCCATTTTTTTACAGACAGAAGGTGCTGTTTAGAAAATGTCTAAGTTCTTTCCCCCGAGAATTCATTACTTTAAGAAGTTTTCTCATTTCAGCAAAGCACATCTAGAACTGTGATGTTTCCTGAAAAGATTTCTATAACATTCTACTTCTTTGTTGTATATTGGATCTGCTTTTATTCTAACTCACACATTCCTCATCCACTTCAACTTCTTTCCTCTCCCCTTTTTATTTTTATGGTTTTTACTTCCACTCTTCATTAATGATGTTAATTTATCTTTTTTATTAAGACACTTCCCAAACTCCATGCACTCACTCCAAAAGAGAAACCACTGTATTGATTCTAGCTACAGACAAGAAAAACCTTCCTTGTAATTCTGCTAGTCTGAAGGATGCCTACTTGCTCTCCTTTCTTTGAAGTTTGAAGGGAGGGGTTCTGCTTCTGTCCTGAATGTTTCTTCTTTTTGGTTCTGACTCATTCTTTCAGACAGCCCTTGATCAACGTTGCACACACGCTGCTCTGTGGCAGCTGGATATCCTACAGCACGGACCCCAACAGCTCCTCTTCAGCTGCTGAGTTCTACTACTCCTGCTTTTTCCTTCAGGAGAGAATAATTTACATCTTGCTTTTTAACTAGCCCTCTACTCTTCAGAAAGTGGAGAGTTAATTAATAGATGCTCCCCTTACTCTGCCACGTTGGTTGAACACTGCCATTCTGCTCAAAAGTTATTGGAGGCACAGACCAATGGGCCATAGCAGCATTAACATGAACTCATTTTCCCCACGAGTCAGGCTAAAATGCCTTTGTAATCATAAACATGTAGCTAAATTGCTTTATAGACTGACAAAAATGAAATAAGCAGCTTTATCAACTAGTTAGCAAGTGATTAAAAATTAGTTCTGAAAATAAGCCAGGCCTTTGCTGAAGTATTTTCCCAACAGTTTTGAAGGGTACTTTACTAGACTGTTTGGATCCACACAGAAAGAAGGGGTAATTGAACTGTTTTACCATTTACTGACAAGACTACAATAGCTCGTACTGTTACTAAGAATATCAGAGAGAATATATTAAAAAGTAATGAACCTTAAAATGTTTGCATCTAACCTGTACTGCTTTTGAGATATTTTAATTTTTTCTGTTCCTAAATTCATTATTTATTGGTATGTTTGAATTTGTTTTTTAACTAGACACGTCTCAGCTGAGTACGAATTAGATTGCAATCCGTTATTTAATGAACAAAATAGTTATATATATATTCAGAGAGCTTAGATTATTTAAAAGTTCTACAGATATACTATTGCTCAGTTAGAAACCAATCCGTAATTTTTTCTCAAGCAGAGATAAAGGAGCATAAGGCTATTTATCAAAATAGAGACTTGTAACAGGTAACTGCATCATGCAGGAAGATGTGTCTGACACCATCTAACAGAGTGGAAGGATTACACCCAGAGCACTGTGCTCACCTTACATAAATAGGCACTGAAGAACTGGAGACGATTCGGTGCAGGGAAGACAGAGATTCTGAATGCTTAAGACTAGAGCTAAAACACACAGAGTAAAAATTCTCCATTTTACAGAAAGATTTACCTTCTGGGTCTAAGAAGACATACTAAGAACTAGATGTGGGTGCTTCCATTGCAGAGTGCTGGCTCTACTACCTGTTAACATAATTACTGATGATGTGTTCATCTTTACACTCTTTCCTTCCATTCTAAATTTAAAGTTATTCTTTTTCTATGTATGCATTAATGACCTTACTAAGGCCATAATTATTTTTGCCTATCTCTGCATTGTTTTTATTTTTGCTATCACATATTTTGAGAAAAAATGAATATTAAAAATGTATATGAAATTGCTCTATTGATGTATAAATGTTATATTGTGTTTCATAATCTACTCTACATGTGCACCTTCTTATTTAGTTGGCCTGCCTTACTTGCAAAATCCTTTGCTTTGCAAACTCTGTCAGACCATTAGGATAGAAAAGTATCTAACAAGTACTTTTAATACCAATTTACCTTTAGATTATGGTTTCGCTGTATCTAATTTTTTTTCCTCAGCCTTACTACACAGTAAATCGTCCAGAATATAAAATATCAAACATCTCTAAAGAATTCTACAAACCATATGGTTTTATGCAAAATAAAGTTTATAATGTAATGAAAGCTTATAAGCTAAAGGTCTGAACTCAAAGTTTACACACCAAGCAAAAGTGATTTAGAGACCTCCAGAGACCAATACGACTTCCCACCCACAGCCTACTGACTGATGCCCACGGTGCTCTGAGCTCGCCCCCTGTGGCAGCAGATTTTCCTTGGTGAGCAGGTTAGGACAGCCCAGAACAGATTGAGGGAGGGATCAGCTCAGCACTGGGGATCATCAGGGGACTCTGGGCACTTGATTTGTCAGCATAGGTGTACCCTCGAATAGCCAAGTATGTAATTTCATACCATACTGCCACTCTTACAAATAGAATGAATCCTACGTATCATTATTTAGGCTGTGCTGAAAACACAGCACTTCACTTCCAAAGAAAAAATCAACAGAGATCTTATGCCACGTACTTTGCATGGTGTCAATGAGCATAAAATACAGCTGGATTGACACTATAATAATGTAACGATGTTAAACAAATGATGTACAATACTTAAACACTCAGTCCAACGTGTTCATATGGATCCCAATAAATGTTTCCTTTATGTTCTCAGTATCACATATGTTCAGTTCCCTTGAATCCCTGACAACTACACACACACAGTAACAGCTTCTAACTCATAATTTGTGCATCATTTTAACAAAAAGAGATTTGATAAAATAAGAATCCTAATAATTTCCTAGTGCTAACAAAAACTTATTACTCCTTCAGCATTTCCAAGTGTAGGAATATTTTAAAATTAAATATGATGGCAATTCAACCCTTTTTAAAGCACAAGTAACATTTACATTGAATGTTGTATGGTCTAACCAGGTAGGAAAAAAACCAAAACTATTCTGTATATAAGCTACAAGGACAGTAAGGACTTCTTATGATGGCTGTGCAGTACTTCCTTTTCTATTTTTACATTAACATCAAAACTCGTACTGTAAGACCTGAGTGACTATATTTTGGAAACACTTATAATGGACCTCATTCTAGGAAACTTTACAAAAACATAATTACCCAGTTTTGAACACCAGAGTAAAAAGGAATGGTGGGAGCATCACCAGCAGATCTCTCTTTAAAGCACTGTTGCTTTTACAGAAGTGGGTGTTTTATGGTTCTTTAATTCTGTTTGATACAATCTCTTGTAAAATAGTGTTAAACAGCTAAAATTCCTCCTGGAGTCCATATTTATTTAGGTAGACTGCTATGGGTCTGGGATTTTCCCATTCTACAACCAATCTACATTGTTGGTACATTTCTTACAAACAAATGCTGGATTACTTAAAGTTTACTAGAAAATCTTCACAAATAGTATAAATGGACATTTTTACCTGCATATGATGTTGATGTTAAGTACCAATGTCTTAAAACTTCTAGTTTTAATTGAGAGTGCAAGGAATTTTCATTAATAAAACTTTTGCATTTGCCAGTAATTTGCCATTACTGTTGCACGTCAGGATGGTAACACTGCTGGGCTCTATTTCATGTAAAACATTTCTATTTCTGATAAAACAGAGGCATAATATAAGTCAAAAGAATACCAGAGATCTCATAGTGTTGTGGAAAATCAGAAGTGCCTCAAAAGTGTCTCTGCAAACAGCTTCTTGACTCAGCTGCAGGAAGATGTGGGAGAATTTTTCAAGCACATGAACGGAGGTAAGAACTCCCTAGAGAAGGAAAGGTAGTTATTTATCCCTAGGTAACTATCACATGGCCATCCTTTCCAACTTTGCTGATATAATTTGCATTTAATAATATTCTGCCTTTCAAGATTAAAAAAAATCTGGCATCTGTTGTCTTGGTACCTTATACTTGTCAATTTTACTTTGTAAAATTCCTGAAATAAGACTGATATATTCTATTTCTTAGGTGAGTGTGGGGGAGTGTTTTTGCTCTTTCTGATAATAGAAATGTTAATATACTTACAGGAAAAGAAAGGCTTGTGGGCTCAAAGCTATCTATTTTTTTTTTCTCCAGTTGTATTGGCTGGTGCAATGAAAGACATTACCTTTCCTGAAAAACTTTGTCTCACTTAGAGACACTTATATCTGTAGGCCATTAGAGCTACAACAGCACTCTCCTCCTTAATTAACTCCATCACTCAGTGTTTTAACTTGGGAGCCTGATTGCTGAAGGAGAATAATTTTGGACATAAACACTGCGCTATAAGATGCCCCTCTCTGTGCTGTAGTTTGTAACCTGAGTTACAAAATGAGTTTCAGGTTTTAACGCTGCATACTGTGGATAAGATGTGAGTTTAAACACTAGGTGCAGAAGCACCTGAGAACGTAAACACGCTGCCTTGTGTTCATATAAAATAAACAGTGCCAAAGGGGAGCGAAGAACTGGAGCTTTTATTCTGCTGAACTGTCTGAATGACAGCTTTGTTCTACAGCACTTCTTAATACAGCTGTTAAATACCAATGCACTCCATGTATAATATTTACATGAAAAACATAATTCCATTTCTGTGAAATGCTCATTTTTCATGTCAATGTGACAAATTTGAAGTGAAATTATCCTACTCACTGCCTTCCATCTCCTTCGTTGCAGGCGGTACATCCGTCAGATTCTCTCAGATACCCACCCAGCTGAGACAAGACTGGGATTTCTACCACTCTTAAATCACTGCAGTCTGGTCCAGCACAAGCCAACCCCGTTGGAGGGTGAGTCACAGAGGTCAAGGACAAAAGGTGAAGGGAGAAGAAAAGCAGCTCTCCGGTTATGATGGAGACTGGCAGAACAACCTGAACAACCAGCTCAGGCTTCCAGTGGTTGTTTTATCAGATCCAGCAGCTGCTGGTACAATTAACATCACACAGCATTCAGAGGATAGGAGACTGACAGCTCCCAGCCAGCTTAAAGGTGGTATTTTCAGGAGAATGCGTAATTCCTGCCATTATTTAAAAGTGGGGGGTTCAGTCAATATCACGAGTTGTAACTTCTATCAGTGGCAACTCACAGGGGACAGTACAATCACTATTCTGAAACTCCGAACAAAGCGGGAGAGATTATAGCTTACAGAGTAAGCCTATCATCCACCTTTACAAAAGCTGGGCAGCTGCAAGTAGCCTGGCAGCAAATTTTGATGACCTTAGAGGTGAACAGATTTTGATTAAAGAGCAGTTTATGACTGGTAAAATAGGTTGCAAGCAGCCATGGCTGTAAAAATTAATGTTACCCCAGTTATTGATAGTTTTTGGCGGAATGATATATATTCCAGTTTTGGCCTTTGTGTCATTAAATTCATTAGCCGTGAGGGCTTTCTAAAAGGGATCTATGGGTAATGGAATTAGCATCTATAAATCATACTGAAATACATGGTGTATTTAGCCCTATACTTCAGTGGAAATATCAGGAATATGGAGATATCAAGCCACTTTGTCACCAACCTCTCCACAGTGGATGACAACTCTCCCTATCTGCCTCTTGTCTGCTTCATCTGTGCTCGTTACTTTGGAACATTTTTAGGAAAAAAGACTGCTTGGGGCCATGTCTTGTTATGGACCCAAATAATGTAAAACCTGTCAGCATCTGAGTTCTCTGTGCTGCGATGGCTGAGGTGAAGACCCTTCTTCCATCTTAGTGCTTGTCTTCTCAAGGCTGGGGACAGTGCCATGAGCCCTACCAGTCGGCCGAAGTACGGAATCCCGTTGAACTCAAAGCTCAGCCATGAAAGAGATCAGTTTGTTGATTCACATTTCTGTAAATGTGAAAAACTCTGTCACTCTACAGAAATATGAAAAGATGATAAGCCCTAGGTCATGGTTAAACCTGCCACTTACATCAGGACCAAAACTCAAGCCCTGATGAGCATGTTCATCCACGTTCCTGAATTTACTGAGGGCAAGATCCCAAGCACATCTCCTATCTGCTTGGACTCAGAGCAA
Source organism: Pterocles orientalis (assembly GCA_011057875.1). Taxonomy (NCBI): domain Eukaryota; kingdom Metazoa; phylum Chordata; class Aves; order Pterocliformes; family Pteroclidae; genus Pterocles; species Pterocles orientalis. The sequence continues at coordinate 85,625 of WKFP01014254.1, forward strand.
GCACTTTCTTGGCAGCACTGCAAACTTACTCTAAGTTTACTTCATGGTGGAAGTGACTGAACTTTCTGGCTTCAAGGATGAATCACACCCCACCTTCTCCCACCTGGATATATAAAGGCTTTGCTCAGGACACCTAACTGTCTGCACTCCAGGTTATCATGTCAAATCCAGATATCCAGCACATCTCCTGATGTGATTTTGCAGAGCATAATTGAAAATAATAGACCCATTTTTACAATCGATACCACGTATAGACATAGAAGCTTGAAGCTCTTCTGGACCATTCAGTAATTGTCACTCTCCCCATGTATTTACTTCATTTTTAAGTCAATCCTCTTAGAGAGATATTAATGAGGGAACACGGGGAGAAATACAGACTAGTTTCTATGTTCATAATATTCTGAAGAACATGTTCTACCACCTTATATAGGAAAATTAAGGTCTCTATTTTATTAAATAAAACAGTTTTCCATACGTTTTTATCATGGATTTCACCTTGACATTAAATTGCTTGATATGAACATCTTTACATATATTTCCAGTGACTGTTATATGATTACTGGGAGTATTAAAAAAGTAATTAATTTGTCTGAGGCTACACAGTAACTTGTGGAGGGGCAGAAAAAGCTGTCAAATGTATCCATAAAATTCAAAAACATGTAAAATTTACCTGTGGCTCTATATGCATATTTATCTCAAATTCATCAAAATAATACTAATGTATTACTGTGTTATAAATAAATACTACGAAATATTTTTCTTGATAGAAGACTTTGCAACTGGATTACTTTAGGCCATATAATGGCGTTGGGCTTTTTTAAGTAGATTTGGGCATTTTGTAGAAAACAGAATTCTTCTAGACTGTTTCCCCGCCTTCCTAGGGTTGAGGTGTTGTGGTGCAGCAACGGTCCAGGGGGACCACAGCAGTGGAACCTGATTCATTACTCTTCGGAAGTCAAGAAGAGACTTCAACTTCATCTTAGTGGAGGTTAGTTTTAAACACCGTTGATGAACTGACAAGCAAGTATGTGTACTTATTACTGATCCAGAAGTATTGCCGACAACTTTTCTCAAAAATAAAAAAATCAAAGTACATTGTGGTGCCTCCTATTCTCTCCTCATAGTAGTCTGACATATAAAATAATTTGCAATTAATACATAAATTATGCTAGGACAGATTTTTCTCAACAGCCTGACTAGTTCCCTGTTGGTCAGGGCAGAGAGCTCGCAGGAAACCAGACTGTTTCCTTCAGCTTCACTCATCTTCTACTTCACAAACTTCAGTTGGCAGATTTCTTTAAGAAGAGTTCTTTAAGACAAATTGCAGTTTCAAAACATATATTGTCTTCTTGAAGTTCTGCTTTAGAAGATAAACTGATTTTTAAAGAGAGAATTATTTAAAATTATATTTTAATTATCTATTTAAAAGGAGAACTATCATTTTAAATAAGAAAAAACATTAAAAAACCAACAAGAAGTATGGTAACCTTAGCTGTAGGATAGTTAGTATCAATTTTTTATTGGCAACCCTTAGAAGTACATGGTACTATTTAAGAAGGAGGTTGCATGTAATTGTCAGATGGCATAACAGAATGCTATTTGTCACTCACCAAATGATTTTACATGATATCTGAATTACACTAAATTAGTTAAAGGATATACCTCAGCGTAGAATTAGTAGACTGACTATTTCTGCCTTTTATCCCTGGAGGCACTTAACAACTTCATGCCCATCTCAACCTAACCCACAAATAAAGTAAATCCTCCTAGAAGAAGATTTAGTGCTGCCATTGAAGTTTTCTAACATTTCATTTAGGAATGTTGACACTTCTATAACATTGAGCTTGCTGGGAGGAAAGACAATGGTACAAGTGTAACTGATGATAAACAACAAATCAATTACTTTTTTAAAGAAAATAAAAACTCCTGCAGGGAAAAAAAAAGCAAACACACAGCAAGCTAATATGATGCCTGAAAATGACCATAACAGCCCAGGCACACACCCACACTTTTCAAGTTAGTCTCTCTGATGCATGTTCAGGCACTTACAAGCAAGCAGGTAGATTTTCAGAAATACCAATATGCTTCTGCCACTCCACTAAACCAGGGCTTGTGGCCTGGTTCCTCAGAACTATTTAGGACTTTGAACCCCACTCTGCACTTTGTTATGAGGAGCCGTGCATTCTTAAACAGCTTTGAATCTCTGAGCAGAGCATCTATCGAGTACCAACAGGGACACTCCTGCGTAAAGTGATTCAGAGAGTCAACTTCAGGCAGTGAGGTTTGCCAAGCTTCTGCTCTTCTTGCTCAACTTGCAAAAGAAATCCAGTGCAATTCAAAATTAACAAAGATTGCATCATTTTACAGCATTAACAGGTTACACAAGTTCTTTGTGACTATATCCTCAGTTCACCTCACAACCCATTTTGAAGGTGCATTTCCCCCAAAGCGTGTCTATACGCAGTTATTTAAACTCTTTGTAAATAAGACACGCATTTTTGAATATTACTAGAAATTACATCTATAAAATATTGAATAAAACCTTCAAAACAAATGCATAAAGAAGTATCAAGGGAAACATACTTTTTCATATGAATCTAACCAACAAAGTATTTTAATGAGTGCACATCTATTAAGAGAATTCTCAGGATACTGTAATTATTATTCATTTTCTAGAATTGTTTCACCATGAAGGTTTATGCTACTATGGGGACTTTAATGTTTATGTTTTGTGATGGCTGCGTTGACTATTAAAAAGCAATTTGGCTGACATTTTAAGTCTTTTGTTGCCAGTTTTAATTGGATTGTTCGCCAAGCATCAACTCCCCTGTTAACTGCAAAAATTACAGGCCAACGTCAGTTTATAGTAATGACTCTTTAATGATTTTTATCCTGTCAGTCTGCCAGCTTCGTATGGATGTACGCATGATTAGTTTCATATCAAGACCTGTAATTAAATCATTGAAACCTCAACAAAAGAGAGTATCAACAGGAACGCATCCTTAATAAAGACTCAAAGATTTATCAAGGTACTCATTCCAAATTTAAAAATAATTAATGTTTTGAGGTCAAACAGCGCAACAGCTGGTGTTAAGGGAAAAAGTTCTCTGCACCTTTTGCTGCAGAGGAAATTTCCCTTTAAGTGACATGAAGTTTGTGAGCTCATTGAAGGGGCTCTCTGCTTATCATTCTTAAAACTGACTCAAAATTATTCAGAACTCATTATTAGCTATTTTTGTTTGCTTTCCAGACTAGGTAAGGCTGCTTTTATAAAAATAATTATAAGATCCAAAAATAATTATACTTCAACTGAAACTTACAGTACTTACCATCAAAGAACAACAAGCCCACTAACTTCTCAGAGATTCAGATGCTTGAAAGAAAACTGGTTGCTATTCTTTGTTCAGCTCTGTCAAACTCCTACATATTTCAGAATTTCAAATGGAGCAAAAAATGCCTTTTAGACAATAACTTTTTGAAAGTGTGATATATCCATGAAAATAAAGCCAGAAACAAAGACTCGCAAAGCAGGGCCAGCACCGCAATGGCAGCGAGTGCCTCCTCGTACCGCTCAGAGGTCAAGCAGCTGGGGGGCTTCTTCGAGAATTTTGGCCATCCAACATGAACGGTAACTTACCATAGGCAGTAAAACTCTTGAATTTTTAAAAGAATGCGGTATTTTGCATATTTTGACACTTAAAAATTCCAGGGGAAAAAATACTGACCAAGCGTTTTCACTGTCTTATTAATGCACATCTGCACTATAAAATTTAGGATAGGGTGTCTCTGTAAACTGAACTGGTTCATTTATGGATTCCCATTAAACTCAGACCTCAGAGGTCAAATACCAGACTTTATTGTATTAGGCATTCAGTAAGTATTCAGGCAAATTTCAGCAATTTATAGCAACTTAGAGAAACTTATGTTCATCTGTTTTCAGGCTTGACTTTTATAGACTATAGTCCCCTACTAGAAAATATTAACCTACTGGAAAGTCAATAGATTTTCAAGGTTGCTTCATTTTTATGTACAAAAAGCTGTATGTCTTGCAGAATCATTCATTTTCCTTTTATTGCCAGGATGATGGCTTAAATCCTGTTCTGACTAAACTTTTGAGCAGATGGCTTTATTTGAAAGATTTAGGGGTAAATTTAGGACCCATCTCTTTTCCCTGTTATATGGGATTAACTCCATTGATTTCAATTACATTATTTTGCCTTGGTTTGCCAGATGTAACCACAGAAGCTAACAATCCAATTTTGATAGGGCATATCCATTTTTTATATATTTAGAAACAGAAAATTTGTCCCTTCAAAATATTAGCTGTGGAACGCTGCACGATTCTGTTCTAGAAATAGGGTTGCTGTATTTCTGATTTAGAGGGGGATGAACCACTGAACCAGTAAAATATGGGTTGGCACAAAATTATTTCGATTCATAAAATGAGAAGGTCCAGCAGAGGTACGTGAATGGACCATACATCAGCAGATGAAAATTCACATTGACAATAGAATACTTTGTTCCATTCTTGACAGGTTTGGTTTGTTTTTTTTTTTTTTTCCCAGAGTAATTTGGTAAAAATAGAAAGGAGTTTACAAACAGGTGACTAGATTAGTGATGTGTAAAACCACTACGCGAGGAGACACTGAACAGACTGTGGAGTTTAAAGGGAAGCAAGATGTAAATGAAAGAGAAACAACATAAGGAACTCAATAGGTAAGCAATTATTTCCACTCACAATAAAAGCAGAGTGTATCACTAAATGAAACTGTTAGGAGAGAAATTTAAAACTGATAAAAGGGAATACCCTGGGGTGGTTTTTTTTCTTTTTTCTTTTCAACAACACATTTAATCTAGGAACTTGTTGCTACAGACTATCATATCATTGAGAAGAGGAGATTGCAAATATTTTATGTGCAAAATTTTATATAGATAACTATTCATCCACAGGGAGTAAGCAGGCAATACACACACAAACCTAAGTGTACCTAAGTATAAAACCTATATATAAAAAAGCATTTTTATGCATAAAATTTTTATGTTTTATAAATACACAAAAATTTCCACTAAATTCAAATCCCAATGGAAAGAACAAAAGCTAGACTGATATTTGCTCAGTTTATTTACAATGCTGAACTTTTATCATCTTGAAGGATTTCATTTCACATGTGTTCATACAACAGCATGGAGCAAAGCTGCCCTCACTGCTCGCCTCCTGCTCCAGCTAGAGAACCTTAACCAATTCCAGCCATCAGTGAATTTCTTCCTATATGATCAAGGTCAGCCCTGGTTTAATCATTAGACATTTGAGGAAAACAAGACAAGTATGTCACTTACTCAGTCAACTGATGGAACAAGTTTAAGGCCATCCATTCTCATGGCTGAAAAAGTAGAATGGATCTGCCTTAAGGTCATGTACCACTAATAATGCAAAAACCAGAGATTAAATACTTGGTTTGCAGATCTTGGGGTGAGCTAGGTAGTGACACTGAAACTCAACACACATAAGGAACCCAGGAAACCACTTCTACAGGATTTATTGTCCAGAAAAGAATAGTAATTCAAGCCTCCTTCTGATGCACATCCTGATGTTAAAATTCTAATTTTGATGCTTACTTGCAGTCTTTAGAAGCACATAACTCCTAGCAAATCTTGCAAATAACCTCATACACGTTTTGTGAACAATACAAATGGGACCACTGCACCTCAACCTGAATGACACGACAACCAGGTAACAAAGTACCTTCTGCCAAATTCATCTCGCTGTACCAAATACCAGAATAACCAAGGAAACTAGGATAGAACAAACAGTGCTGTTCATATACTCGCACTGTGCTTTATACACCTGCCTGCCTTTGTCACGGAATATGCAGACTGAACGTAAACAAAGCAAATGTACCAAGGAGGTGGAGGAAAGAGTTGGCAATAATCCATGCTATAGTTACCTTTTACTAAAGAGGATGGACAGAACGGGTGAAGATGAGCAGGCAGTTTCAGCTCATGCAATTTCAAAATGACCTTTTAAAAGTAATTATTAGAGCTGAGTTGTAGCATTCAGCTAAAATTGAACTCTTCAGAATTCTACGCACTTACGAAGCAGAAATTGTAAAAGAAAAATGCATCATACACACCAGAAAGGAGGGGGCCACTCAGACACAGCTTTCCTCCTCCTCCTCCACTTTGTTTTTTACAATTTTACATTGAAGAAAAAGCAACACACCACATATCTATCAAAATAAAGCATATCCTATTGCAGAAAAAATACACGGCTGAAAAGCATACGAGTAAACATGTCAATGAATCAGTTCCAACTGAAGAAAGGAGAATAAAGTTATAATCTAAGACAGCTGTATGGTAGTTTGTAGTCAAATTTGGATGAAAATTCTTGCCTGATCTAGGAGGGAATATCAGATGGCTGCAGAGACACTCCTAGGCTAGTCTACAGTCTGTAGTGATCGCCAAAGCTCTCACTCTGTCCTGCTGACTAGACGGGAAAAAAGAGGGAAGGGAAGGATCTGTCAGCAGGTTGGTTCTGCAGTGCACGTGCCAGCACCCATCCTCGCTCCGTGTGCTGCAAAGCAACTACACCGATCCCAAAGAGGCTGTGAAGAAATAATTAGTACCATTGCCTGGGACACCTGCCGAGCTCAAATTCATCTCATGTGAATATCCTTGCAGTTTGATAGCACAAATATTATTATATTGCTCCTTGCTTTATATTAAAAACATTGCTGTACACTAAATGTGACAGCATTACTAATGCAAAACCAACTTTTATTTCATGAGACTGAACTAAACGACTGAAACTGCAGCTGACATTTACGGTATTGATCAGCCTCCAACACTAATACAAAGTAAAATGGCTTGGGAAGTTTATCCACTTACTGATCAGTGATTCATCTCCTTCCAGATGATCTCTGAGTATGACAGCTTTGTGTATGTTTGTGCTCTTCTCCACCGTGAAGCATTAGCTCCATTTCACATGCTGTAAAGGCAGCGCTAAAATTACCATGCTTTACCTATACAAAACTAAACACTTCATGCTGCTTTCAAAATTACTCTCTTGCTCAAAAAAAAAAGCCCCCTCAAATGCCATAGCAACAGCAGCAAACTGCACGTCTACTCATAAAAGCCCCCCCAGGCATTAGTCAAAGACCAAGCTGTTCTGTGAGGTTATATTAGTAGAGAATCCTTGAATGGCTGCTGTTAAAGTGAGTAATACTGTCCATGTCATCACTTGAATATGTAAAAACATCTGGAAGATTTCCAGCACAGATTCCACCAATTACAAGAGAATTCTGCAGTCGGTAATAGCACAAATTGCAGGCAGAGCAGGGCTGTAGGCAGCTGCTATGTGGAGTATAGAGGGAGAACAAGCACAAGTGGTTCCTATATGTACCAAAAATAGGGGCAAACTCATGTCAGTGGAGTACAGACAATGCATTGAGATGCTCCCTTCGCAAAAGCAGGAAAGGAGAAGCATAGATGAAGCGAGACACTGTCTTATTTTCCTTTCTCATAAGCCAGGTGAGCACAAGGGAACTGCCAAGTGCACTCTCTTGACGGGCACAGGAACACATTCCTTCTCTCAGTCTCTCCTGGTGCTTCCACCGGTGCAATAAAGCTCTTTATTTTCTGTCCCAAGTTCTTACTGTCAAGCAAAACTGAGCAATGAATGTGGATTCAGTTCAGCTGAGAGCAGAATTTGATTTAATATTCCTATAACATTTTGAACATAAAAGTGCACTACAGAAGTGCTAAGTCTTATTACGCTTGGCAATAGTGAATGCGGGGCGACAGTTTCCCTGGACTTGACAGTATTGTTCACCAGAAGACTTCAAGCTATATAAGCATAACCAGGCGACGCCGAAAACATTTAAGGGCAGAAAACCGAGGAAATGCTCCTCCTCACAAATCCTGAAAGCCAGTCTTTATGGCTTTCATCTGAGCAGGGGAGGCTCAGCTTTATTTGCTCTGACAGAGACACGGGACTGAACCTTAGGCACTCGTACCATACACCTGCTCCCTGAGACGTGCCACTCCTCCAGCGCCGGTGGCACGGGGATGTGAACTTCTGTCAGTCACAGAACACAGGAGCCTGGCCACTGCGCTACACAGCACGCTGGTGCTGTCTCTCTACTCCAATAAATATTGGATTATTTATACGCAGTGAAGTAGCTCCCAAGAGATTAGGAGAGAGAATGAGAAAGAAAGGAGACTAATTGCGTACCAGGTGCGAGGGTATCATTTTCAATCCTCTCCTTCACCACTATTTGACTTCCCAGGCAAGTATCTTGACAACTGCCTTTCTTCTGTGAACCTCGTGCTCCGATGAGGAATTTCACTGCAAACAGACATCTCTTCTTTGGGGAAACGTCACTGGAATTGACACATTTCCTGAAATGTTTGGGTTTCAGCACGCTTTCAAAGAAATGGGATTTTACATTTGAAAGCTCTGCCGTAGAGATACAGGCAACACTTTCACATGAGGCACAAGTCACAGCGGCAGATTTCTCTCCCACAGATGGTGGTAGAAGTCTTAAGTTAGAGAAGCTTTCTCGAGAGATGCAGGGGGCTCCCGCATAGCACCAGGCTTGTGCCTGGGGCAGCCTGCCTGCCCCTATGGAAAGGTCACGAGTACTCTGGCCATTTATTTCTTTATCTGCCGAAACAAAGATAAACAAAGTGAGACACTGGAACAGGTTGCCCAGGTAGGTTGTGGATGCCCCATCCCTGGAGAGGTTCGAGGCCAGTCTGGATGAGGCTTTGAGCAACCTGGGCTAGTGGGAGGTATCCCTGCCCATGGCAGGGGGGTTGGAACTTGATGATCTTTAAGGTCCCTTCCAACCCAAACGATTCTATGATAATGTAGGCTAAATATAGCCAACGGGAGCTTCTTGACTGCAGTGGGAACGAAGTAAAACTCTGCAGGTGTAACTCCAAGCCCATTTAAAATAGTGAATAACTGATTTACCAGTTTTTCTTCATATATGAGAGAAAGACTGTGAATTCTGAACGTACCCACACACCGCTGATGCCATAAAGACAGATGAATTCTACTATACAGCCCAATAAAAGACAAGATACCTGGTAATCTGCCTCTTTGTTAAGCAGTACTTCTTCTCATCTCATACAAGGAGAGATAAGAGACAGCATGGAAAGCTAAAAGGACAGCACTTTACCCCTTTGTTTGAAAATTTTCAATAGACAGCATTTTTAAACAAAAAAAAAATATTAAATGGATCCTATTCAAATGTAGCACTAAAGAGAACAGTGTCTAGTCCAGGCTGGGCACAGTGACCTGCCCTAGTTTGTAGCTGAACAAAGGCATAAAAGCAAATGGTAAAGTTCCATTTTGTTATACAATATTTCATTAGGGAGCTAATTAAACGGGCTGTACTCAAATGCAGCATATAAACAATATTATACATGAAGGGGAGAATTTTGGGGAAGATATTAGCTGATAGCACTGATATAAATGATTTAATTTTTTTTATTTTCTCAACAGTTAGGAACAAAAAGCTTTTTTCTGCATTACCTCATCCTAAGTAGTTTTTCAAATCAAGCCCGTGTTCACATTCACGCTGCCGCTGATAATGGATCTTGTGTCAAATAAGAAGAGAGCAAAGGACCCGATAATAAGTGCAATTATAAAACATCAAAAATGGTAGATCAAAGTGGATTTCCTTTATTCTACTGTGTACAGTCACTTCACAGCTTTTCAGGGTTCCTGTCATGTGGTCCTGACAGGATGTATTAATTTTCTCTATTATCATAGCAACAAGAACGGCACACTTCAGAGAGCAGCTGACAAATGCAGCTCCTCGTTATTACTCTGTCTTACTTTTATTCATTTTGTTTATAAAAACACTTTTTAAATCTCCCTCTCTTGAGATTCTCAGGCATTATGATACTGATCAAATGGTTGATAACGTTGTGACAAATGAAACTTGGGGACAAACTCACAAGCCTTCTAAGTTCCACCACTCCCCCAAAAGAACTGAAATTTACAGCCTACAAAAATTTCAAACCCAGTAATGAGTTCATGTTAATAGAGCTTGAAAACTTTACCTAATATTCCCACTGTAATTAATCTTGGAAGAGTACCCATTTTCTGAATATTTACTAAATTCTGTATGGGAATTTATAGCATAGATTGGTAATTTAACATACAAATTGCATTTGAAAAAAAATAATAAAGCTCAGGAGTTAAGCAAACTAGCTCAGCTTCATCCTTCCTGCCTTGGCCCCACGGGTACCATGACTCAACTCTTGGTGAGACTGCTCACCTTTATCACCGCAGCGAAAGTTAGAAGCTTCTGAAATGCAATCTGCATGGCAAGAAAATATTTTTAGAGCATCTTCCCTCAAGAAAAAATACAGATAGAGGCTTTAAGCTGCTGGTCTCCTCACTAAACTATGCTTAGCCTTCTGACATTAAAGCTTGTAGGAGTGTTTGCGTTTGAGCTGATCACAACATGTTGCACCCAGTATTGCTAATGCACAAAGGATTATAGACTCAAACCCAAAGAAAGCAGAAGAAGAATCAAGCAAGTTGCATAATATAGACAAGCACATACAAATTAAGTTCTGAAGCAATACACTGTTATACAAAATTGCATATCCCAGTTGAAGTGAGTAAAGCATAATCATTTGCACTAAGTGAAAATACAATATTCACATCAAAACCTGAAAACTATTACATCTGACATGCAGGATTTCATAGGACAAAATCTACTCTAAGCATGCATGCTAATGTAGAGCATCACGTTCAAAAAGTCTACAATACGACTTTGAGTTTAGAGTGTGCTTGACCAGTACTGACTCTCAAGACCAGTGTGGAAGGGTAAATCCAAATCCACGAATTCAATTGACTACAACACAGCCCTACACAGCTGGAAATAAACGGAGCTACTGCACCATGCTGCCATTACAAAGAGTAACTATCTTAAATATTAGTATAAAAGCGGATGCAGCAGTTTCATATCCTATCATATAAATATTATGGCAATGATGCGTAGAAGTGATTTACATCTTCATTATTTCTAGACTGCAAGAATCGCTATTGCTAGCACTTTGAAGAGTCATTTTCTAACATTTAAGCAAGTTATGATTAATGCAATTTGAGTAGAACACATATTGGACAGATAGATTATAGCCCTGCTGATACTCTATGTACAATAATTAGTACTGTGACAACAGCTAATTATTTTTAATTTTAAAGCTGAAGGATTTTATCCATAAATATTGTGGCTGGAGTTAATAGATCAGTTCTTTCCACAGCCAAAACAAGGTGACAGAAATTATGCATTAAATAAATGAGTAATTTCTTATCAATATTTAAAACTAATGGAATGCCAATCAATAACACCACTAGACATTTAAAGCCCTGCTGCAAAGTATTACTGACAAAATTAGTATAAAAAGCGCCCACATCATCATCCTACCCACTGTGCTGTGCAACACAATGGAAGTTGTTAGGAGACAATTGAAAACATAAAAACTACCTCCTTAAAATTCAAGAGATCTAAGATATCAGCATGAAACGCTGTTTCAGCTGTACGGAAGATCATCTTCATAAGAACTGGAGTAAAGAAATAGTGTCTCAGACGAACTCAGAATGAATTACTCAGGGTTTTCATGATGCTGCTCTAGAAGAGCACATCCAAATTGCATGGCCCGCAGTTAGCATCAGCACCTTACTTATCTGCTAATAGTCAAAGCAATGTTCTGTACAGCACGAACACATACATCTGAAAATTTAGCGAGCAGAACACCAAGGAAACTGTGAAGAGTTCACTTGCAAATGAGCACCTGGTTTATTTCAGACTGGAAGTTCTGAGTTTAAAATATTCCAGTAAGTTTGAAAGTTAAAAGTGATTTGAAAGACTAAGAGAAAACTCCTAGAACCGGGGAAGGGTGTGGGGGAGGAATAAAAAAAAAATATTAAAAAAAACAATAACAAAAAATAAGAGTTTCACTGGCACATGGAGATGATGCACAACTTGCAGCAATCCATAATGGGCAGGGAAGGACTTATCCAATCTACGGCACTATTCAGCTACCTCAGCCACAGGTATAATCTGGGAGAGGACAGTAGCACTGAGATGATCACCTCACTTCCCACCCCTGGGAAGTCCATCAATCACAGAGCAGCTGATTTGTGCACAAACAATAGCTACTGGCGATCGCAGCGCAGAGCAAAACCGAAGGCAGCCCGCTGCTGTACCAGAAGACTCAGAGGAGGGCCTGAGCTGCTGCCAAACCGTATGGCCAAACCCAAACATTTCAACAGCCTACATCAACCAGGCACTGAACACGATGTAGGAATGCAAACAGTTTTTATGACCCAACTGTTCTGAAAGAATGAAAAAAGTCCCAGAAAACAAGGGATATTTCCAAATTATGAGATTTTCTTAAACCCTTTTATCTATTTCCCTGTGAGTTCCTTTAGTCCCAACGGGAATCATTTCATGCTTTCTCACGACCAAGGAGGAACACTATTTCACTTGAAAAGAAAGCTGAAAACCTCCCATCATCCTGTCAGCACTGCCTCCCGACATGCTGCCAGGAGATCAGGCAAAGCTGGGGAAGGAAGGCTCTGCTTGCAGGCTGGCCTAAATTTTAGCAGAACCTCTGGTGTGTGCTCATCATTCTCTGGGATTGGAGCAGCACACCAATTTTCTTTTAGCTCTTCCAATTTTCTGGCAATGCAGAACGTTAATAATTGATGTTTCATTGATTTGATTATTTTCTTTAAGAAGTTATAAAGTTCTTCCCCAGCTAAGAGCTGCAGAATGCTCCCACCAGCACTCCCATGTATCAGTACTTCTCTGACTCACTCAATATCAGTTTATTAGCCTTAATTTGTACCCTTGTGTTTAACACCAAGGAAGTTACTTTTTTATTGACTCCAAAGAAACAACCCTTAAAAACAGAAACTGAAACAAAAGCTTTCCCCGCAGAACAATTTTTAAAACTTGGTGATACTAGAACAAACCTCTTGGTTTCATTTACTTGGGTAGTAATTGCTCAGTGCAACAAAGAAGCCGTTTCTAATAGAAGACTCATATCCCAAACTCCTTTAAGTGCTTTTGGTATCAGATTAAATATTAATACAAAACAGACTCTACTGCTCAACTACTTTTTGCATCACTGTTCTGTAACGGATCACACCACGAAGCAGATGTCAGGCTGATGTCAATACTAACTGTCCTGAGCTTTTCTTTAAAGTCAGTTTAAACCAACACAAAGGTACTCATCTTCTGGCACTTGAGATTTTATTGAGCATCTACATGTCAGAATCATAATGAGATGAAAGAACTGGTTAGAAATGCAAATAATGTATTTTGTTCAGATGAGGCTCCATTACATGGAAGAACCTAAGAAAGCAGTTGGAGAACTACACCTGACTATGACTCTATAAAGAATCTGATAAGCCAGCAGAAGCAGTGTTGATTTCAAGGTACAAGTAAGAAAGCAGTTATTATAAAAGATGCACATCTTAACTGTATTCCTGCCACAAACATTTGCAAATGCAAATATCACTACAAATGCCTTATTCTGCTTTATTTAGAATTCGCCATCTTTTGCCACATGGAGCAGAGAATGATGAAGAACCAATAATTTTTTTCAGATACTTAACTTCTCAAAAGCACACACTTGAAGAAGTAGCAAAATTTCCTGCCACAAATGGAAAATGAGATGTGAGACATGAGATTGAGAGCATCCAGAGTGTCCTAGTTTCAAAGATTGTGAAGCTTCCTACATAGCCGGGATGACACTGGAGTGCTGCTGAACAGAAGGGGCATCCGACCACTCCAGTGTGCCGGAGCTCGTACTGCCAGATGCACTGGTTTTCTCACATGAAGTGGTACCTGATAAAAAGTATTCTTTTAGCAGTTTGTGCATAATTTGGCAAATGTGAATGTCTAAAGACGCGATGTTTAGAAATGGGATAAGCACAAGGTATTGCAAACTGACAGGACATCCTGAGCAGGAAGTGCATTGTCAATGAATAAATGTGGAAAAGTTTTGCTTTGAAGTCTAAAACTGGCTTAGCAGAAGACTTGCCATTCTTCTAAATACTCTCCCCACACCAACCTCTAATTCCCTAACCGATGCACATACGTACACACACATTCAGCTGCAACAGAGAGGGCATCAGCTCCCCTGGGACCTGTGAGTTTGGCAGCAGACCTTACACTCTTTAGATATATAATAAAATACAGCTTTAAGACACACAAGGTGATTAAATGCAATCTGACCCGAGTTCCTCTTTCTGCATTATCATCCAGAGTATCTTCACTTCACACATCTAACCTGTTGGATGCAAACATCAGCGTGCAGCCCTACAGTAATCAAGACTGAAAGCGATAACAGACGCCTAAAAAAAGAAACTAAAGTAGTGAAACACACAAAAAAGTACTGGTGACAAACTGTGCTCCCGCAGATTTTAATGTTTCTTTTAAAATCATAATTAGCACTAATTGCACTATTTACATGTTAATGCACAACACCTGGCCTCAGCTGGATATAAGGAGGCTGACAATGTTTTCTCTCACCTCTCTGACAAAGACTTGAATACGTACAGCCTTACGAAGGTGGGCTTGCCAAATATAAAGCACCAATAGTTAGAACAATGTGGAAGCAATCTAACTTATTCACAAACTTTAAACAAGTGCAAAGCTACTGAACAATCATTTTGTATTATTAAACAACTAGACTGAAACTAAGTCTGAAACACACAGAAGAGAAAAATAAAAACAAGAGACAAAGCTTGATTAAAGAACATGTCTTTTGACCTAAGAGAGGGACCACTCCCCAACAAACATAAACACCAGCAAGTCAAAAGACTTATGGTTTAAATAAAAACCAACCCCAAACCACAAGCTGTTCTGACAAAGTTCCTGAAGTAAAAACTATCCAAATTTAGCCTGTTAACTGGGAAAAAGGCTGTTGAATTCCCTAAGCACATCCTTCACAAGGACACTTAAGAGTTCAGTCAAATTTTAGAAGCTTCATCTCTCTACAGCGATGCAATAGAGAAATTACGCTCTCAGATGAACAGTCTTGGTAAAGACCTGGGTAGAGCAGGGTTAGCACACATACACCAACAGCACCGCTGACTCTCGCATCCGTGTATAATTCCTCCTGTAGTATAAATGGACTTTCAAGTCAGCTCTGTTTCCTCTCACAAGTAACAAACCCATCCCAGCTCATGTTGACCAAAGCCTTCCTCTCCACTGTGATATAATCTTTATACCAGTAATTTTTCCAATAATTTCACTGGAAATTATTTTCTTATCATTCACGATTGCCGTTTAACACAATAAAGCATGTATTACTAGCTGTGAATGTTCATGTACATAAATACTGATATATTTCTATATGAAAAAAAGTAAGAAGAAAAAAACCTCACTTTGTGTACTTTTTTCCTCCAGTTGTCTCTTACGCAATTTGTCCCATTACTGGGTACTTGCTAGAAAAGAACAAATTAATGAACGTGATATCTCCACACAAGCAGATGCATGGAGTTAGTTCTAGAAGATATGGATATAAGGCAGCTATAGAAACATTACAGGATGACAGTGAATATAAATCACTTACTATGCTGTGGGAAGAGGAAAAGACCCATCCCTAAACCCATTTCTTGGCCATGTACTTTCAACCTTTATACTCATACAGCATAAGTATACATATTGAACACATGCACACACACTCCGTCTAGAAAATAGCACTCCGGATACTTACAGATGATATGCATGTGATAAATTGTTGACAAAACCTCCTTTCATTCTTGCTCTGATTTTTAGTAACAGGATTTAGAAACACCAGCAAAAGATATGAAATGCAATCTTTATGAAACTCAGAGCTCCATCAATCAACCAAGGAAAAAAAACCTCAACGTTATGAGAGTTCAGGAAGAAAAATCTAAGTCTGCAGCAGAATGTAAGAGGCATTCCAAAAGGTGCGTGGTTTCCATTATGTTTTAGGTTTGGGGGGAAAAGATTTAACATGAGACGAGAGGCTATATTTTTATATAACGTCTAATTGTCACAAGAATAATAGTTATGTTTGTGAAAAATCAACAGGGAAAGATAATTTGAAAATAAATAGTGACTTAAGTATTCAGGATTGTGAAACAATGTCAAAACATTAATTACAGTTAAAGCTGACATTCTGCAATGAATGACTTTGTAACTCACATCTGACAATATGGGATTTTATAGGAAAGAAAACATTTATAGGGACAACTAGGTACAGACTTAGCATTTGAACTTAATTTCTCACTTTTTGTAGATCTAAGTTATGGCTCTCTTATTTATTTATATTTTAAAATCACGACTCATTTTGAAGAATTCTTTTCTTGAAAGCTAAAATTGTGTTGTACTTAGGGTTACTAAAATATTGATTTGTAACACAGATCAGCAAAAACAAATGCTGATGTAGCTTCTCTCCCAAAGGAAACCAGAGCTGGCAATGGTCAATACATATATGTAAATATGACAGTGGGAAAAACGACAATTTTAATACTGAACCAAGTTTCAAACTGTCTGGGGATAGTTTGAGGCTATCATTTTTTCTTTTCATTGTGAAAAAAACTCCCTTTGTTAGAAATTCTCTTCATGTCCAACAAAAGACCTCACTGGCTGTTGTTTTATGCCCTGAAGCATCTCTACTTATTTTCTCAAGTGATAATTTACAGAGTGTATCAGTTCCTTTTCTTTGACTGCCACAGGTCTTGTCATGCATGTTATTCAAGGTAGATTTACATTTGGAAGAGAAAACATTGTTCTTAGCCTTCTTTACATTAGAATCTTCTAATATCATAAAGAAAACACAACTCAATTGAAAACATCCAATATGCGTGCTCAACTCTGCAAGAATTGATGGAACAAGGGAAAAGTTCCTACACAGGAAGAGTTAACAGATAAATGTATATGTTGCAATATTAAAAAAAACCTGAACAAACATACAGGGTCTTGCTTTGGCTCTTTGGAGGATTGTTCTTCTAGAAGTTCAGATTTTGCAGCAAAGCATATTCAATTCACAATATCATGATGGTTTAACTCTTATGGTCTCCTCGCTCAAGTCTACCACTTCCTATGAAGGCAAATCTTTAATAAATAAGGTCAGATTTTACAAATAAGGGCTCTAAGCAGCCTGACAACCAGCAAACCTATTACATTCTCAAGTGTAAGTCAGATTGGATAGGTAAGATTTTCCATCTGAAGCCCCAATTTTCCTCTTACGATATGTTAGTCACTGATGGTTTTGCAGCTGTACCTTTAGCTACCTTTTTTGTCACTTCACAGAGTCATGAAATAAAGCTTGCATCAGTAAATATCACGAAAAATCCTTGTCTGACATTTAAAAATGACTTGTGAATTTATTATGCATTTTTTCCCCAAAATGTTTATTAATAAGGCTTGAGGTAACTTTCTCGTTATTAATAAGATTTGCTTTGCCATAGCATAACCCTTGCCTCTGAGGCACCCATGTACATACCTAGACACACATGGCTCAGAGATGGTGTCATGCTCCTGTGGGAAATGTTTCATACACACCTTCCTTCATCCTCCCCCCCAACCTGCCAAAACAAAACAGGCACGAGGAAAAGAAAACAGGGCTAGATAGCTGAACACATTGTAATAGGAACAAGACAGCTAACAGTAATTTTCAAGTGATGGCATAGCTGGGGAAAGTGAATATAGTGCTGGAAAGCTCCCACTAACGCTTGCAGTGCTGCCTTAGGAACCTGACTTTAAGACTATTTTACGACAACCATATTTTTTTCCTGAACATTGCTGTTCAAGGTAGACTGCAGTGCTGATGTTGCTCATCCCAATTGTACAAGTTTACAGGGAAGAAACCAAATGGGAATTAAAACACAGGTGTAAGAACACAGCTGGAGAGACAAGGAGACGACTTCTACACTGATTTCCTGGTGTACCAAAGGTGTATGAAGAACATCTTTCATGTGGCTTAGCAGACTTGTTAGATATTTTTATTCAGCAGGTCTGTTAAGAAAAATATTAATCTAGAAGTTGTTAGGAGTCAATTCCATCACATTTTTGTATTGGTTGCTATGAAAATAAATGAGGTTTCACAATACTGTAACAGAACTGCAAAACCTAATGCGATAGATTTTCCTGTACTGCCTATTGTTAAGGATTTAAAAGACCAATGTGCACAAACACACACAAGAAAATTATGCAAATGTGAATTTGTAAACCTCCAGCTCTGCTGACTTAGCCTAACTGCTCAGTGATATCCCATGGTATCGCCATCAGCAATGCCTTTCTCAGCCAGGCATCGGCTGCAGCTTCTTACGATTCTTGAAAGAAAAACAAAGCAGAAAAATAAAGATATGAAAAAAAGTTGTAGAGCTGAATTCTCAAGAGTAGCCTCGATAACACGACCAAGACCTCTGTATCCATTGAGATCAGAAAAATGTTTGCAAAAAAATATGGTTATTTTAGAATTATATTATTGAAACAGCTGGACACGGAACAACTCACATAATGAAACCTGCCATTCTTTTATCACCAGTTTAACTGGGAAGAAGCTTACAGGATATTTATATGCATTCTCTGAGAAAAGGTGGGATTTTTTTTTTTCCCAACTGACCTTTCAAAATACCTCTACAGAACAGAGACCGTACGGTAGCTAATCTTGAGGATCTCTCATGGCAGTGAAAAGTCACAGACGCAGTTCCCCTTTTCCTGAGATTCATTTACATCACGTATCAGCTCTTCCACGGCCAGCTGCATGGAACTGCATGACTCTGGTCACTCAGAAGAAAATATAAAGGTTGCTGTGATTTAGATGATTTTTGTTTTACAAATATTGTAAAAACTAGAGCTGGGACTCAGGACCTGCCTAATACCCATTGATGTGTCAGATGTTGAAAGCTACACAAATGACTCCTGAAGAATACAGCCTTCATGCAAGCTTATTTCACTTGCAAAAATAAAGGCCTGAATCTGGAACAAGACGTCAGAAAAGTGGCATTCAGCAAAACATGCAGATATATATATATACACATACACACACATCCCTAAATATATAATTGCCAGTGAAGCAATGATAGCCAGCTGCACAGTGTCTAGAAACAGGGCAACCTCGTACTAAGCAGTCAACCTCCAGTTGCCATTTCCAAGCCTTCAGCCATAACATGAACATGGGGGAGGAGAAAGGAAGAGAGCATCAATGAAAGCAAGTATTGAACATAAGACCAAAAACAAACCAAAACAGGTAGGTAACTAAAAATGAAGTTACATGAAAATAAGTATGACAAACACGCCTTCAACTTACAGGGGCAAAACTCAACTTACATGAAAAGCGCATCAGGGCTGGATCTTGTTTCTCCACACCTCTCAAAATCCAAATGGAATCCAGACTAATACACTGATCTGAGACATGGTAACACAGCAGTATGAACAATGTTTTTAGGGTAAGTTATAGTTAAAAATAAACTTCCTTGAATGTCGCTTATTAGTAAGGAGCATGGTCAAGCCTGAAGGTACCGCATGAGCTTGAGACACTCCATCTGAATCCAAGTGTATCACCATGAACAGAACCATCTGTATTGGCAAAGTGCAGCCAAGACTAACGTTGCAAAATTGAGCTTGTAGCCTTTCAGACTTTGAAAATCTATTGACAGAATCAAACCTTCCTGTGATGCAAGTGTTTACAGCTACATTAGCTGTGCTAGGATACAAACAAATTGAGAAATTCATCAAAACAATTAAATGCAAGTCAAAACTCATTGAAAACAAAATCTAGTAGGCTTTCCAAATGTGATTTTACCAGTACATGTTGACACAGCTATTTTCTTTTTTTTTTAAATCCCTGCCAAATTTTCATGATCCATCAGCCGTCTTCAACATGAGATCAGCTATCACATGTCAATTAATACACTGGCAAACAAGCTGGATGCTGTAAATTAATTTAATGTGAGAAAGAGAAGGTGGTAACTCTGCTTAAGCTGTTACACCATCCCTTCACCTTCACACGAAGGTGTAGCTGCCCAGCAATTCAATGTAACATGGAGAAGCTGCAATTCTGCTCTCTTTCCCATCTCTGGTTACTCCACCTGGCCTGGCTCCACCGTGCAATCACATCGTAAAGGAGTTCAGGGTTCTGCATGGAGAATCAACCTAGCAAAAGGACTGATTATTTTTTGTGGGGGTCAGCTCTGATGCCTGACAGGACACAGGGATACTAGGCTAGCATCAGGGAGATGGCAGGATCCTGGCAGTCAGTGTGACCTACAGTGTAAGTGCATTTTAAGAGTGATGAAAGAACAGTTTCAGGAGAACATACGGGACAGCAGCCTTTCTACTCTGAACCAGACCTGCACTGCTTTCCATCAGAAATCTAAAAACATGTAAGAACTGACTTCTAACCATGGCCACAGTACTCAAAAAAGGAATTAAAAAAATAAAATTGAAGAAAAAGAACAAAAGCCAGCTGGCAGACACCTGTGTATTTAGTTGAGCAATTTCAGGCTCAGTTTACCAAAGAAAAAAAGAAAGAAGCAATTTCATTGAGCCATGAACTATCTGCGGAATAAAGGCTGACAGAACTAAAACGACACAGAAGTACTGAGGGAAGTTGTAATTTCTTTTTCGTTTCTGCCTGCCTCTTCTCTGCTATCCGTTCCCTATGCAAATACGTAAGGAAATAGGAGGCTGCATCCTGCAAGAGTTTCCTGCCAGCGGAACCCTCGCTGAGGTCAAGAGCAGCTTTGTGTGTGAGCTGGTAAGACAGGGACCCTTGTGTAGAAACGGTTTCACAAAAAAGGATTTTAAAAGAAGATTTCTCTTTATTTAATCATCTCACTATGTATTCTTGTCATTCTGGGCAAACAGCCATGAAGGGAAGAAAAAAATCTCCAGCGATAGTAACAGAACTCACGGAATCGGCAATGTTAGGATTCTGCCATTTTTTCTTCCCTCCCCAAATACAAACCAACACATAGTATTTTTAGCTCAAAATAGGCTCTAATTTCTGGCAAATGCAGTGAAAGCACTCAAGCCACACATGTTAAAGAAAGAATAAATGTTGCTGACACCATTCGCATTAACACCCTATCTTTAAACCTCAGTTTTGTAGACTTTGAGGAGTCTGCAGTGTGCCGGAAAAGCATCCCCACCTCAGCTCCACAAGTGCGCGGTTAATGCTCTCCCCACTCTGCTCAGCTGACACTGACAACCAGGGCACCCATTAGTGCCAGCTTGGGTTTTCTGATAGCAAACCCAGATGGCTCATTACGAGCACTTAGACACCAAGATCCCTTATTAACCATTTCGCTTTACAACTGCCTAACAGCAAAGTGCAGGTAATGTACTTTCTAATGCAGCGGGATACTCTTCTCGTGTCCTGACCTTTCATTCATTTCAAAAGAGGTTCTGTGAGAACCAAGTTAATGATATATTTCTCTCTCTTTGGCAGCACTTGTAAGTACTCTTGTGCATATTCAGACAGGTGTCAGCTCAGGCAAACCGCTGCTTAAGGAAGTTGTTTGGCAGGACTGCATTCACCAGCTGGCGAATGCTGGATTGAATATAAACATCTCCTACATGCTTCAGCAACGGAAAATAGAGTGGATCACTTTAATAGCTTATTTAGGATTCAAAATGCACAGCAGAAGAGGACATGTTGTTTCCCACAACATTTTCAGCATCATCATTACTC